>JAUZST010094884.1:0-19064 GCA_034779995.1 Parotocinclus haroldoi
GCATTGTTGGTATTGTTGGTATTACTGGTTAAACATACAGTACTAAGACCTGTAACATACATACACATTTAATATAACATTTTTCTGTTCATTACTGTTCCTGAAGTTTATTTTTGACTGATTTTACTGGTGTTAACAAGCCTAACTCAACATGAACCAACATGGAACTCTTACTTATTGGCCAGAATATAAAAAACAGTCTTTCCTGTTTTTAAGCAGGTTGATTTTGTACTAGGTAGAACCATTTCTAAACATACTGCATAAAATACCCTTACACGGAGCATTTAAAGGTAGATTCTCAGCATAACGGGAGTCCCAACTCACACAGCTTTAAAAACAGGTAGCTTACTGCCTGATTTCGCTCCAATTGCAGCTCAGGAGGTGGGCGAGTCGGAATACGGGTGGAATAACGAGTAGCATCGTCCGCTGTCAGCGCTCTTTCTTTGCTAGAGATCAGCTCGTGAAAGCTGAACGAGGCGGTCACCAGGAGCACAGAAGCGATCTATCGATCTCCTCGCGGCAACATGGCTACGATTCCGAAGTCCACCAGGTTTACGGATGAGTATCAGCTTTATGAAGAGCTCGGAAAGTAAGTGAGGCGCATGCAAGAACGCTTGGTTTGTTTGGCTAGCTTTTGCATAGCTTAGCTTAAGCGTCTCGGGTTTGTGTACTTTGGGTGATGGCAGGGCTGCTCCTTCTGTCAGCTAACATGCTGTGCTCATTTCACTTTACCCATACGGAGCTTTCATTTAACGTCTCTATGTCGTGTTGTAGGTGGTTTTCAGAAGCGTGTTATCACCTGCTTTTTTTATACTCGGAATGTGCTGTTAGTGCGTGGTTTTGCTCGTGGCTGCTGTAGAACAAACCGCGTCGTGTAGTTTCTCGTGCATGCTCAATGAGGTCTGCAACAAAAACAGTCTGAAAACGGTCCTCTTTGTGTGGTTATTCACACGCCCCGATAGTTGCATTGTATTTAATATATGCGCTGCTGTTGTGGCTGTTGGCCATGCGAGGAAAGGAAAAGATCAGCTGGAGAGCTAAGGGGCTGTCAGAAGGCGGAAAATAAGAGCTAGCTTACAGTTCATGCTGCAGTCAGTAGCACATGTTGGTGTCGTGTGCTCAGGTAACTCATTCTGATTCCAGTCCGACTAGATGGTCGGTTGTCCAGCCATACACATGTATGAGTGTATGTGTTTCTGGAGATTAAGTTTTAGTGTGGACTATTCCACCCGGTTCATTCAGTCTGGCCTCCATCACTGAGCATCAGTGCGGTGCAGGGGATGCGCATCTCTATCTGCTGCAACACGCTTCATTCTGCCAACTTGGGGCATTTTAAAGGTTTTCACATAGGCAACATCTGGTGTGAAACCTCAGGTGCTTTTTCATGAGAAGCACTCGTGTTCTTGAACTAATCACTTTTTAGGTACAACCACAAAACGACCCAAAGATGACTGTAAAAATGATGTTTTCCATAAAACCTATAATTTGTGCATATACGAGTTTAACAATGGACTTGTTCCAGGACAGCCTCTGCAGCGACCATGGCCAGGGTAAAGGAATTTTGACAACTGAGGAATGAATAAATACATAATGTGTGGATTTTGTAAGGGTTCTCTGGATTGACAGACCTAGTGTGCACCACTGGATGCTTTCTTTCAAAAAAGGACTAGTACAAATAAGGGTTGGGGCCTGACGCAGGTGCATAGTTGGTCATGTCTGATCAAGGAGTGGCCGGACAGAGCAGTCTGCTGTGGCACTGCAAAAAAATCCACTTCTGATAAGAGTGCCAGATCGGCACCTTGTACGGGGAACATGTTTGCCTGGGACTAAGCTCTGACCAGGATAAAAGTGAGGGATGATTGAGAAAACAATACATTTAACTAAATAGAGATAATAATGTAAAATCCAGAAGTATTATTTTAGGCTTAGTTTTCTGGGCAGAACCAAGATGTTTAGCTTCAAAATGGCATACAGAATCCAGAGCAATGTACAACTGGTGCAGTCTTTTAGTCCAAGCAGTTGCGGGATGAGTGTCTTCTTTAAGGACCCAAACCCAAAAGCTTAACGCTTTTAATCTTGGACCTTCTGGTC
Organism: Parotocinclus haroldoi; assembly: GCA_034779995.1. Lineage (NCBI taxonomy): Eukaryota > Metazoa > Chordata > Actinopteri > Siluriformes > Loricariidae > Parotocinclus > Parotocinclus haroldoi. The sequence goes on from JAUZST010094884.1 coordinate 2,092, forward strand.
CACAGTCTGATTACCAGAACCATTAGTTAGGATAATGGAACATTTTATCCTAACTATGTAGCTAGTGCTATAATAAAAAATGTCTTACTAAATGGATTTAGGTTACGTATTAGTTAAAGCCATTTCAAGGACCGATCTCAGAGATGTTGTACCTCGGATTGAGTTAACAAATAAAACAATACACAGATCCACCATAACATTAAAACCACCTGTCTAATATTGAGTAGGGCCCTCTTGTACCGCTAAGACACTGACTCATAGAGGCCAGTATCTGACTTAATACCTTTGGCACGTGTAATCTGTAAGGTAGTGGAGTGGATATATTTGTCCACACATGCCACAAATGCTCGTTTGGATTGAGATCTAGGAATCTGTAGGCCAAGTCAACAACTTGATTTCTTTATCATGATCCTCAAACCAGTGCTGGATTATTTTGGAATGTAGGAGACCACTGTCATTTAGGAGTAGCACTGCTATGAAGGGGTGCATTTGGCCTGCAGCAATGTTTTGATAGGAGGTACGTGTGGAAGTAGTATCTACATGAATTACTTCCCCTCTTAGGGGTAATGTATAGTGTAGTACACTACAGTAATGGACTATTCTTACCATCCATTACCATTTTTGCAATTTAACAGTTGGTTGTCCCTCCTTCAGACTTTTACCAGTTGTGTCTGCACAACTGCCAGGGTCGCTGGTTATTAAAAAAAAAAAATCTGTGATATTCTAGTTGAAAACTATTAATATTAATTAATTACTATTAATATTTCACATTTAAATGATTTGATAAATGTGGCTTGATGAAAGCACTGAACAATGGACCAACAAATCTGGGATCAAGTCTCCGCTCTGCCAAGCTGCCCATGTTGAATCGTTGAACAACCCCCTAAATGCTTGGATTGTCAGGTTTTAGCAAGTTGCTGTGGATAAGGATGTTTGCTAAATGACTTAATGTACGTTTGAAATATACATGGTTTTTGGTGTTTTTAATTTGCAAAATTGCCTCAGAGCAGCTTTAACAAAGTCTGAGTGATCTTCAAGTGTGCCTAAGGAGAAACTAATTGACAAGCTCAATCCATCTTTGCTTGGTAAGATCAGACCATTTGACCATTCCTTAACAGTTCTTGTGTGGTCTGGTAGTAAAGAGATTGTGTGAGACATGATGTATGTTTTTTTTTTTCCTTTTCATGTTTAAACCATGCTTTTTCCTGGTCAGGGTTAAGTTGGATCTGGAGCCCACATCCAGAGAACACAGAGCAAATTTGTGAGCAAGCCCAGGCCAGGAGACCATATGTAGGGGAGCACATAGGAGTCACTGTTGCAGCACTGGCTGCCCTTTCCTGGGTCACAGGCAACTTTGTCAGCATGTGATATTCAATCCAGGCAGAGTGGTGCTAACGTACAAGACCTGAGCTTCACTTGTGTGCTGCGTTTAAAAGTTGATGCTCTATAACAGGTTTGTTAAGCTGTAGCAGATTCTGGTCTCTGATGCAGAGTGGTAGTCTGAGCGTAGCAGCACGTAGTGCATGTGGATCCAGATAAATGCAGCAGAGTGAATCAGGATCTTGCACCAATGTCCAGTCATGTGATATGAAGGGTGGGAATGATAGCTGGTGATGGCTCTCCAAAGGCATCACATCGATACTTGGCTGTAAACTTACAGCCCAGAAATAAGGGGAAGAACGAAGCAAACCTTAGTCAGTGTGTGAATGGTGCTGAAAATGTGAGCAGGGACCCTGCAGCATAACTAAAGAAAAGAGCCAATAGGTAGCACGGACATTTGTACATAAGACTTGCATGAAATGTGATATGCATTGTGTTCGATTTAGGCGTAAACGTGCTATGTTTGTGTATGACTTTGGGAACGTCGGATGGTGCAGCATGCATACCACAGAAATCTGCAGTATGTAAATAAGTCATTTCAATGTTCAGTGAGTGGTCATCTATCACAGGTTCCAGTGCCACTGTGGTCATCCGTAATAGCAGATATAATTGTAGGCTCTTACATTAAAAGTACTTTTTTAAAACCCCCTCCTGTTTATTTGAATTCACCTATTTATTCTTGCTTGAGCTGCAAATATGCAGGTATGCATCATTTAATGTCTCTAAACACATCAGCGGTAGCCTAGCGGTTAAGGTACTGGACTCTGGACCTGATGGGCCAGGGTTCATATCCCACCTATGCCGAGCTGCCACAGTTGGGTCCTTAAGCAAGGCCCTTAACCCACAAGTGCTTAAATTGTAAGACTATATGAATTGTAAGTCACTTTGAATAAGGTCGTCTGCTAAATAATGTAAATGTTAAGGTTGTTACACACACACACAGGCTACGTGGTGGCTCGGTGGATAGCACCACCACCTCATAGCAAGATCCTGGGTTCATTTTAAGGGTCTAGTAGCCTGGGTCCTTTCTGTGTTGAGTCTGCGTGTTCTCCCCATGTTTGCGTGGGTTTTCTCCGGGCACTTCGATTTTCTTCCAGAGTCCAAAAACGTGAGCGTTAGGTCAATTGATTACTCTAAATTGGCCTTGACCCGAGTGCACATATAAAACGCATCTTGAAATAACCTTGTGTGTAGGTGTAACTTCATGCATGCTGCTTGAAATGGCCACAAATCCTGATAGCAACGTGAACTAAAGCAAAACAAACAAACAAACAAATAAACACACCCAGTGATTGATGTCCTGCTCCTGCCCCTCAGCAGTGTTGATCGTTTGTTGATGTGACTATACTGATTGGCTGTTTATGGCAGCAACTTTGGAGCTTAAAGACAGATATCCTATTATAATTATGATGCCAATTTACCTGCAACAAAGCCACCAGGGACATGGAGAGCATACATATTAAGTGAACGCATGAACCAGATGTGGAAAACAGCACTGATCCAGATTTAAACCCATTAGGACTGGTTAGACTGATAACACAACCATAATTAAATGACCTGGTCAGGGTTGTAAAGGGCTTCTGTCTTTTATAAACGCGTGGTGTTGCATTGTGCCTTCTGGTGGACAAATTGTGAAATGACAACACCGCATAACGTGAAAGATGTGTTCCGTATCTTTGTTTTTTTTAAATGGTCAGTTACGAGTCCGTTCATCTGCTATTAGCTCATACCAGGTGATAAGACTGGCGTGTCATTTAGGCCTAGTTGGTAGGGCTCGAATGTCAGTTGAACACATTCTGAGATTCAGCATTAATTGCTGATTTTGCTTTACAACAGGGGTGCCTTCTCCGTCGTCCGACGATGCGTGAAGAAATCGACTGGACAGGAATACGCTGCTAAAATTATCAACACGAAGAAGTTGACAGCAAGAGGTAAGGTCCATAGCTGCTTGGCTTGAGTATTGTGCTCACATCACTTGTGTCTAGGCTTGCATTTATCTTTGAGAGTTTTCTTTTTGCTTTAAATTTTGAATTACTAAGTACTGCAATCTTTGATGTGGCAACAGTAACAGTAGGTTTTGTGCACAGGCATTTACAGAGAGTTACACATTTCGATAAGAGCAATTTCCAAACTGCTTGGTGTTTAAATCAGATATGTAAATGTTATTCTGCTGGTGTTGTTGTTGGTTCAGGATGTGTTGTGCTATTTCTATATCTTCCTATATTGCTATTGTTTACTTGCAAAGGCAACGAGCTAGTGAGTGAGGATAGTAGTTTTATTTACACATAGTTTTCTGGTAACAGTGTTTAGCTGTGGATTTTGGCACACTTCTCACAAGATGCTATCCAAATAAAGACTGCCTTCTGTACAGGCAGAAACGGTGGCTGCGTCAGATACAGCTCGAACATGAAATCACAAGTAAAGAGTGTTTAATCTTAGGCTTATACTAATAACTTACAAGTTTTGATTCTATGTAGAACTTGCTGGATTCTCAGTTGATTTAGTAATACACTATATAAAGGCTTCTCTGTACTAGCATTTCTAATTACATAAACTGGCCTCATGCACAATTCATCACTTATAGGACTATCTACATAGATGTGTGGTGTGTTTTTGCGCATGTCCTGTATGCAGCAGTGTTGCTGGTATCAAACCAGAATGTACTGAAAACTGTGTGGACAAAAGTATTGGGACACACCTCTTAATCACTGAACTCAGGTCCGTTGCCACTAGCTATGCAGTCTGCATAAGCATTTGTGAAAGCATGGGCGAAAGAGCTCAGTGCATTTGAATGTGTTACTATAATAAAATGCCACAGTTGCTACAAATTTTTGTTTGTTCTCAAAATTTTCAGTAATACCACTCAGTTACTTGTGGAATAACTAAGGAGGAGGAAATTTAACAAAGGTTTTAGTATGGAAGATCTTGACTGGCCTGCACAGAGACCTGACCTCAACCCCATCAGACACCTTTGGGATGAACTAAAACAGAGCCCGTGTTCTAGACCCTCTCATCCGACATTAGTGTCTGACCTCACAAATGCTCTTCTGGATGACTCATAGGCGCAGCCCAAAGTCTTATAGAAAGCCTTTCCAGAAGACTGGAAGCTTTTATAGTGCAGCTACAGCCCTCTGGATTTGTAGGCCGGGTGTCTGCATATCCCCCAACAACAGATAGAATATATTTATGGAAAACAAAATAATTTGCTGGAATTTACCACACGCCATGCTTCCCTACCACAGTCTATCTCTAGTACAACTTGTCTTTAGCATTGTTCGCAACAATGCAGTAAAAAGTACAGTACAATTAACAATTATATGAACAACGTGCAACGTATTGGTCATTATAAGAGATCTAGAGATGATTTAAAGCAAATAGGAGGACATATGTAGATAATATAAGAGACTTGAGCAGCTGTAGATTTTTGTATCTGTGGGCAGTCCTGGAATCAATCTCTATGGATAAGCACTGTGCATTTAACCTTTTCTTACTCTGACGATTCGACTTGAATCGACTTTCTACTGGTGCCAGTAATTGTAAAAATTTGCTTGTTTTTCCTTTCCACTGTCACCCTAGGCTTGCTCAATTTTGGATTTGCCTTTTAAGATAATATACTATTGTAAATCTGCTTTGAGACAATGGTCCATTGTAAAAAGTGCTATTTAAATAAATCTGACTTTGGCTTTGACTTTGATTAAGGTAACCCTTTTTACTAGAGTTGTAATTATAACCATATAATCCCAATCTGGTGGTTATGTGATGTCTATCGCATTGTTTAGTGGGTTTTATTTGTATATAAAATGGTTAGTTCTGGTCTACATTGGTGGAATACATAGTTTATATTGAGTATTATCGAAATAAAAAGTCACCGTTTATGAAAGAAATGAGAACGAGAGAGACTGCATTAATGCGAATAGATTATGGGTAAAGAGCAGATTTAACTTGTTTCCCTGTGATATGAAGCATGACCTATTGCCTTCACTTATTTAGTTTATTAGTTTTTGCTTGTGAAGGTTACATGAGTGTATATATGGTGTTTGTGATATCAAAAATAAACTCAATAAACTTTGCCACCATTGGCTCTTATGTCCTATGTTTTGGTTGTTAATCAAGTCATCTTTGCGAGTGAGGGAAAGGGACAGTCCATTAAATAAATAGGGATTTTTTTTTGTAAGTGTCTGTCTATTATGATGTATTATTATCTATATACTGGTTTGAGAACAAACCAGGCAATGAAGCTCAGTGCCCTCAACTGTCGATGGTTGCCAATAAATACTTTTTATTCCCAGCTTCTAGGATAAACTTCTTATCGAAATGACTTGATGTGCGCATGTCCTTTCTGTGCCTACTGACAGTGGCTTAAAATATATGTTGTGTTATGATTCACTTGAAAAGATTTGAATTAGGCCATCACCTATTTATTAAAATTGTTATGGCTTAGTTTCCATCCATACCATGGCAGCACTACTTTTTCATTCATCTTTACCAGGGTTGCCAGTAAAGGATGGGCTGTACATGATGCATTGCTGAGAGTTACTGGGAGTGAATAAACTTGATTTGCCTTGCCTAGATTTGAGAGTTTGAGAAGGTCTAGTCTTGCAGAATCACAATTATCGTTTAAAACAGCAGTGTACATCTGAAGTACATTTCATTTTAAAAGCTGCCTTAAGTAATACATATTTTCAGTTTGTGTTGGACTTGGTAAATCGTTTTTTTTTTTTTTTTTTGGGGCAGTTTAGGCTTGACTGATTCTGTCGTTCTTGTGAATTTGCCATATTTGTTTTTCTCTGTTGAACTTGCTTTTACTTTTGTATTCTTCTGCTACAATGAAATATATTGAATTGGCTATGCTAATGCTAAATGACGAGCCTGGTTTGGATGTTTTTACAGACTTATTTGACTTACAGACTTATTTGACTAGATAAATTGGTTTCACTGTTTAGAGAGGTTTTTTTTGCCGTTCTTGCCATACATACTCATACTCAGTTTGGGGCTGGTCTTGGACAGTTCAAGCTGCTTTGAGACAATGCTCAATTGTCAAAAGCGCTATATAAATAAATGTGACTTGACAAGTATTTCCTCCTCTTAATTCTGAAACTAGTACTGTACGTAAGTACTGAAGTATCATCAGAACTAATTAAGCCCTAGTGATGAGAGATTGGATATCTGAGCCTCGGTCTCTGTTCTGTCGTGAGAAAAACAAAGGCTGCAGATCTATTTCAGGAAAGTGGACACTCCAGGTTCTTACTCCTCAGGACAATCGGGCTGTATTGTCTTGTGCTTGTCCTATATTAACATTTTCCCTGAAGCTATCAGCACTTTCACATGTTGTTCTTGTTTTATTTGGCTTCACAACTAATGTCATTCTTTTGAAGATTTTTTCTTTTTGTTTCTTTGTTTTTTTTATATCACTTCTACTCTAAGAAAATACAGTCATCATGTCCATAACTCCAAACCAGAAAAACTTGGAATGGTATGTAAAAAAAACAAACAAAAAAAACAGACAGATTACATTGCCTTTTATTCCTTTGCAGACAATATTAATCCAATATACACTGTTCGCAAAAATCATAGGATATGGATATGGGATATGTCATTTTGAACTATTTTTGTGAGCAGTATAATTAATGCCTTCTCTGGTCAACGTAATTTCATTTGTAGCGTACATCCATTCATGCATTTCAGACCTGCAACACAATGCAACAAAGTTGGGACAGAGTGTGGATTAGGGATAGTAATGAGGTATAAAAACAACTAAATGATGATGTGATGTCAACTGGGGATTGTAATCGTGACCTGGTAAAAACAGCAGTATCCACAAATGGCCGAGTCTCTGCGGAGCAAATATTGGCAGAGGATGCTCAGTTAGTCAAGAAAAAATATTGAAATGTTTAAAACTTAAAAACTATATATTCCTCTACAGGACATAACATCATTAACGAATCGAATTTCTCATTATCTCCGATTCCCTAGAAAGCAAAAACCAATAGAAAATAGTAAAGCAAAACTTAAACTAAAATAATATTAATATAATTAATGTCAAACTGTAATAATCTGAAAATATCAGCCATTACACTAGTTTATGTTGTGGCATTGCTGGTGATTGCTGAGTTATGAAACAAGTTTTCTCAACTACAAAGTATGGAGAGGGGTCTGTAATTGTTAGTATGGGTATAGTTCAAATGTCAGAGACAGAAACTAAACAATAAATTCACATTATATGTTTGTACATATTTAATTAACATTTTATTGCATGAAATAAGTATAAACAAGTATAAATATTTGTTCACCCACCAACCAGCAAGAATTATGGCTCTCACAGACTTTGTTAGTTTTTCTCTATGAAGCCCATCTATTCTGCACTCATTACCTTTATTAATTGCAATTGTTTGAACTCCTTCCTGTTTAAAAGACACCTGTCCACACACTCAATCAATCACACTTGAAGCTCACCTCCATGCCCAAGAGCAAGGAACTCTCTAAGGACACTAGGGACAAAATTGTAGACCTGCACAAGGCTGGGATGGGCTAGAGAACAGCTTGGTGAGAAGTCAATAACTGTCGTGAATTCAAAAATTAAATCATTAAATAATAAAAAATTAGAAAATGCTGTGGGGCTCCATACAAGACCTCACCTCTGAGAAAGGTCAGGAATCAGCACAGAACTACACAGGAGACCCACTGCAGAGCCATCTAATATGAAGCATGTATTGATGGTGATCATGTTATCGTTGGAGAAATGGAAGTTCCAGTTCCTTACATTTGCAGGTATTGGTGACATTAACATATTTCTGAATTATGGTATATGTAAGTTTATTTCATGATAATGATTTATAGCAGATAATGATCTCCTGAGTTTCCACATAAGTTAGAAAGCTCAGTATATATAGGCTGCTCAACAAAGTAAGCATACAGCCAAGAGGCTTGCAGTTATGTATCGTCACAGATTCAGTGAGTTCACTACATTGTATTGGCCATACTGTAATTATGAGTGGCCACATTATTCAGCACTAGGAATAATCAGGTGCTTTTTCAATTTTTTCTTATTTTAATTACAGGGCAGAGGTATCATGTTATTTCACATGAATTAGTCCAGGCATGTCATGAAATCCTACATTTCAATGGCTTGTGTTTTGAGTAAAATGTATTCAGCCAATGCAGTTGCATTTCAGGACATTTCAGGTATCCCAATTATTATCTGATTAGCGGTTAGGGTGTTGCTTACACTATGCCCGTTTGCCTTATGCCATGACAGAGCATGACTGTCCTCACTACCCACTCCATTATATAAATAAATGATTAATTAGTTACTGTGATAACTTAGCAGTTAAGGTACTGTACTGTGGACCAGAAGGTCCAGGATTCAATTTCCATCAATTTTCAATTTCATATACCAACCTGCAAGTTCATTGTCTGCATGCTTAAAAGTTTGTCGTTTCCTGTCCCATGCTCTTGTTAAAGTATGCTTACCTGCCGGAACCAATATTAGTGTGGGAAACTGCTGCAAAATTTAATGAGCGGGTAAAAAAAATGATTGTTTATTTCCAACTCTCTTATTTTATGCTCAGTGCCACCTTGATGACCTGCTAACAAATATAAAAAAGGTAACTGCACAGAAAATGAGGTGTTTGGGTCAGCCTTTGGAGAAATTGGAGAAATTTTTTTTTTCCTGAAGTATCTTGGAAACTGTTTCCTGATCAGAAAGACTGGCATCAAATTTAAAAAAATGAGTTCCTATTCATTTTGTGGGAGCTATTCAAATGCCACACTTGCACCCCTATTGTTCTTTTTTTTAAATTGTTCTAGCCCATCCGTGGCCTTACTCAAAGCTGAGTTACTGCTTTCACATGCCAATATGTTTCATATTGACACTGGTCTGTCAAGAGCCAGTCTAACGTAATGATAATATAATGTTGTAAAGTTGCTTTGAGACAGTACTCCATTGATTCCACTGAAGTTTGCTGAGTGTTTATGCTATTTTGCTCAATACTTTATTTATCTGTTATTTACTTATTATTGCTATTACTACACACTTAATTCTTACAATTAACATTTAAGCCACTCAAGGAGGATGGGTGCCTTTTTGAGTTTTGGTGCTCCCAAAGTTTCTTCCTTACAACATTTAGGGAGTTTTTTCTTTCCACTGTCACCCTTATGAGGATTGGCCTCATAAGATAATGTTGTAAAGCTGCTTTGAGACAATGCTCTATTGTAAAATGACTTGACTGTCAAAAGTCAGCAGACATTAGTAAAGTCACTTTGTATGATACGACATTTAGACCTATGTAGGACGTTGGCCTATTGAATGTTGAACCACAAGCATTAGGAAAGTCGAGTCTCCTCGTTTAAATGGTGAGCACTGGTGCAAGACAGCTGTTATGCTTTTTCTGCTTTTGTGTTTTACATTTCAGATGTTGGAAATCCGTATGTTGTATCTGTACATTGACAAGCTAGCGAAAAGTAAACACTCACCCGTCGCTGTATTAGGTACACCTAGTTAAATGCTCTTCAGACATGGTCCAACCTGAGCATCAGAATGGGAAACAAAGGGTGAAGTAGCTTTAAATGTGGTATGGTTGTTGGTGAGTTCTTGTGAAACAGCTGATCTGAAGGCGCGCGCCCGTGGCCGGATTGGTTTGAGCTTTTAGATAGGCAACAAATAACTCCTATAACCACTCATTACAGCCAAGGTATGGTTGAAGCAGATGGGCTACAGCAATGGATGACCAGAGGCTACAGGGACTACAATTCTCATTGCATTGCTATTTCATAAGGAATTGCTATTTCCATCCTGTAGTTCTTACCTCTGAGTCACAGGAGCTATGTACTGTTAGCATGTGTCATGTTGGAGGATTATATCTTTTTATCGATATCTAAACTGGTGAAACGTAGCGTAATAAATTTATTTGCGTTGCTCAACAGCAGCATATTTTGGTTTCATGTTGATAGGTCGTACATAATCATCATCGTTGGCCAGGGAAGTATTATAGGAGCTAGAGAGAGTGGCTATTATTAGTCCTATTCATTTCAGCAGGGTTTGGTTGATGACGGATTAAGAAGAGCAGCAAAAAGTAGCTGCAGCAGCAGTTTCTGTTGATGGATTTTGGTATGTTTAACAACTTAAGTCACCAAAAATGATGAACATAAAACCTTTTTAACTTCTAATCTTGAGTTCTGGTTTACTGCTCTGCTCATTGATAATGTAATGGGAAGAGGGCAACAGAACAAATTTTAACAGGTTAAATGGAATAAGGAGATCCTGTTAATATGCCTTACACTAATTAGCCCAGTAATTTGCTCACTCAGTTGTGCCTTCCTGTTATGACCTACTCTACGTCACACTCCCACCTGCCGCAGTAACAAGAAGTACAATTTATGGGAATTGTATTCTCCCGTTACTGCATCTCTCTTTACGGGGTATAATGCATTTGAGGCACAGAGTGCTTTCACATGCATTTAATAATCCGATCATCTGATTCTGATTATTCAAGTGATCTTGTAAATAGCATACTGTGATTTCTCAGATTGGATTACGGTCTATAAACGCGATTATGGAGCTGGATTTTTAGCTCATCTGCTTTCTCAGCATATGTATGCTCTTCCTCTGATTTGCTTTGGTTTCCTCAGTCTGTGCATGGACGCAAACATAACTGATTACGATTAGAGCTGCCTCTGAAGCCGCTAGCAGAATTAAACACGGTTGACAGGTCCACTTATTCTAAGAGACTTTGCCTAATTTTGGATTGTTCCCAAATACCTGGTTGCTTGTTTCTCTCAAGGAATCTGGCAACCCCGGAATTAAACATAACATCTGCGAATCGGTTACCAAACACATTTGCGAGGAGATTCTAAAACGCAATTTATGCTGAAGGAAATGAAGAACTGCATTGTTGAACTAAATTTGAACAAACCACATCCTTCTGTGAGGTTATTGGGTTGAAAAGTAGAAATCTGATTATTGACCGTGCGTGTAAACCCAATGATCAGGTCACTGACAGTCTGATATTTTGCAGTACATGTAAAGATGCTCACTGACCTGAGCTGTGAATGACATGTATTAATTTATTGGAAATGCTAAGTGGCTTTGTATAAAAGCAAACAAGGGAAACAAACTCGTAAACAAAGAAGCCTAACTCATTTCTTTGATGTTTTACCTGCCACTCCAAAATAAACACCAGAAAAAGATTACTTTTGTCACCAGGATGGAGTGTTATGCTTTGCTCTTGTCCAGAATATGAGAGTTGGACTTGCAAACAACAGTAGTGTGGCAGAATGATGCTGTTAAATTTATTATCGACATCCATCACCCAATAGGAAACACTTTGACTGGTCGGTAAAATTACCAGACCACAGTTGCATTCAAAACTTGTGGAATTATTTTGGAAAAGCATCTGAACAGCCGTAACCGGCCTTCTAAAATTGCTCTAACTGCAACAGAGACAGTGAGGTCAAGTCAGATTTATTTATATAGCACTTTTACAATGGAGTATTGTCTTATATGACCAATCCCATACAGAGCAAGCCTAGGGCGACAGTGAAAAGGAAAAAAACCCTAAACTTTAAGGAAGAAACTTTGATAGGACCTAGCTTTGATGGGAATTGTAAGAATTACGTTTGTAGTAATAGTAATACTAATAAACGATAACTATTAAAAGATACAATATTTAATAGAATAGATTTGCAAATATGGATCTCAGCAATAGCTTTGTTCAATACGAGGAGTCACGTTAGATACGTGCGACTGAGTGACTTTTGGACAGGGTGGCATCATCATGTTGTTTGAAACATACCATCTAAGTATTGAATAGAAGTTTATTATATATATTATATAGAAGATATTGCAGACAGCCTTTTGTAACGCACCGTGGCATTTGTTTTAATTTGAGCTTAAGTATTAAATAGGGGTGTAACAATACACCGCTGACCGTTCGATTTGATTCGCAGTACGAGTTCATGATTTTATTCATTAATTTTTTTTATAAAGTCCTATTGATGTTACATTTGATAGAAAAATCTTTTTTTTATTTATGAAGACTAAACAATGCAACCGTGAACATTTTTTATACAAAAAGAAATAATTCAATCTCCTGCATTAAAATAAATTATTATTAATCAATTATTATAGAGGTTTACAATTGAGTGAAAATATTCCTGTTTATTTCTGAAGAATTCATAATAGTGTTTTTCTTAAATAAAAATATAAACGAAAAGAAATTAGTTTAGTATACGTCAATTTAAATATGTCTAATTAAAATAAATTACAAGTCTATCTGCATAAGATTGTGCCCTCTAGTGTTAAACAATGTAATTGCATTCGAAGGCACAATAAACAAGAACGCATAAAACAAGAATCCAACTTAACTATGCATCATCTTGCTGCACAATGCACATCATTTAGTTTTGCATCGGTTTCATCCTAGCATTTAAGTGTAAATAATTTTTACACTATTTTTCAGCACACTTATTGTGGCTGAGCTTGTCTGGCTGGATATTCGCTTTTTCCTTTGTCCTATAGCTTGTCACAGTTTCCAGTGTTTGTATTTGGGGTGTGTCATTACAAGATTTTTTTTTTTTTTATGTATGCAAGATGATCAGTGGTGTGAGGAAGCTCATATCTTGTTCACATTGTCGATCGCTGATTATGTCTGATATATGGAACATCACTTGCTAAATAATTGACATGCACATCCTGGCTCGGCTCGCTATAGGAAAGGGGACATGAACCTTTTTTTCCTTTTGTTTTTCTGTTCCTGTCAATCTGCACCTCCTCCTCCATGTTCTTTCACCTCTTCTGCTGTCTATCCGGTCAGGTGCCGCATGCTGCTCTCGCTCTGTTATCACGTCTCTTAAGGGCTTTCTGGCTGGTTGCTGGAAGCGAGTTGGTGCAAGGCTGATAAATGTACAGCTTCAGTGGTGAATGTTTAATGACCAAACTGTGCATTTTTAATGCACAGAAGACGTGTTTATGCGTGCCCATGCGTTTGCAGTTTGTGGGACAGAAATGTCCCCCGTGTGATCACAGGAATGCATGGCTGTTTGACATTGTGGGCATGTAGGTTTAAAATGCACATTAAAAAAAAAAAAGATTTCATTTTGTCCGGTGAGGTTAAGGTTCAAGTATTATATTTTCTACTGAAAGACAGAAGGCTTTGTGTGTCCAGTGTACGAGAGAAAAATGTAATCTAATTGCAAATCTGAATCTGATGTTTCAAAGCTGTATAGATGCAGTGATGGTATGTACCAAAGAACCCCTCCCCCTTCTAATAGCAGCATTTCCCTATTTCCTTTGTTCTGGTGGAAGCACTCGGGCCACCTGGGACGTGGGAGTGAAGAAAGCTGGCTGGAAACCCACAGAAATGGATACCTTCTAATTTGGTTCCGCTTATATTGAGCCCTTGTTTTGCACACAGCTTAAAGGAAATCGAGACATATTTTATGTTCAACCAGGAAGCTACAGTATTTGTGGATGTAAACGCTTACAGAAAAAAAAAAAAGTGCTGAAACGTAGGAACAAATATATATTTAAATACTGTAAATGTAAAAATATGTGACCATTATTAAAAATGTGAATGGATGTGAACACAATTTTTGGCTGAGACTGACAGATTTTACATAATGAGATGAAACGTGGAGCGTTTAAGTGAGTGCTCTCCATGAGAGCTTTCTCCCATCCAGGTATTGACCAGGTTCGGCTCCTCCGAGATCTGACGAGATCGGATGTTCTCAGAGCAGTGTGGCCTCAAGCGAGAGCTTTCTAACCAACATTAGAAGACTGGTTGACGAGACAGTCTAACTGGTTACTGATTGCTTTCTAGTTTTTTTTTTGCCATTGTCACCTGTTCTGAACTTCCTGTATAATATCCATTTGCTATTTAAATCCCTTGTCTGAATAGATTGGGGTCAAGACCATTTCTCATTCTCCATACAGAACAACTTCAACTCTTTGTTGGTTGTAATTTTCCGCACAGATGAATTTGTTGGCTGTTAAATCTGTTCATCTGTCTTGTGTGCTTAGGGCCATTGGCTTGCAATGTGACCTACGTTTTTATAATATTCAGTTCGAGGACAGATGTCCTGACATTTTCCTTTTTTCCTTTAGAATTGGTGGTATGATTAAGAAATCATTGTTTCATCAATGATGACAAGCCATCCTGAAGCACATGCAACAGCGAAACAGCAAACCAAACCATGATACTACCACCATTATGCTTTAAACATTTGAATAGTGTTCTTATCCTGGAACGCAGTGCATAGTATTTGCATCTCTTTTGTTTAATTGGAATATTTATGTATACTTTTAGGTACTCAGATGATTTTTCAGAGCATAGGCTATATACTAGGATTAGGGTTAGACTACTAGTTTCGTAGTCAATATGTCGGTGGCGTCATCAGGCATGTTTCTCATACTGCAGTAGAAATGTTACTGGAGAGTTAACAAAAGTGCGGTAGTAGCCACTAGAGGATAAACCTCAAGTGTGGGAGTATGCATGTTCTGTTGAATCGTTAATGACATTGGCACGGCAACGTAAAAAACTGTTATTCACAACCAATCATTTTTTTAACGTTGAAGCCACAGGTGCATTCAAATTCGACGAAAACAACTAAATGTTTGCAAACAGTTTTTGTTTCCATGAATGTTTGCCAAGACTCTCAGTTTCAGGAGGGATTGCTTGACAAACATACAGGGGAGCTCAATGAAATCATTTTACTTTAACTGTTCATAAGTTCTTAACCGCTCAGAGAACAAGTTTGGGATAAACAGTCGCCATTCTTTGCCGAATTTGATTGACCGATGTGGTTTTATTGCTGCTATTTTGCACTTCACTGGTCTTAAATTTTGAGAAGACAAACACTTGAGTTGTACAATTGAGGTATATTTATCTTTCGTATTGGAAGGAAAGTGCATTGAAACAGAACTTTTGAGTGAGCTATTAATCTGAGTCTTTGTTAGTTAGCAAATTCCTAAAGCAAGCTAAATATAAAGGCTGAATCTTAAAGCTAAAGCGGTTATTTGATAATTGAGCAATTCATAGTTAGAATAATTGAATTCGATTATTTGACATTATTTTGCTACCAAAATAGTAATTTGTAGCAGCCTTAATATTAATGCAGTGTCAGTGTTGATAATTAGTAATTTTTTTCTAACTGTTATAAAAGTTATCATGATATTCTACCATTCATTCATTGTCATGAAAGCATGGGATTATCTCAAACGAATCTCAGACAATTTTGGTCAAAGAACTGAATGAAACGATTTTGAATAATCATGCTAGAGATACATTTGTGTGGTGCTTTAACTGCTGCAAATGTGAGCTTGTCTTTACGTGATGAATGAAGAGCAGTCCCTGGTTAGGAACCTTGGTGTCCAGCTGAGACGTTTAATCAGACATTAAATTAGTTAGAGTAGGGTTTGAAATGCATAGCTAAGGCTGCACTGCAGGCCTAACATCTGATGATGCATGTATCAGTTATTGTTAAATCCCCCAAATACAACCATATCCCCTTGACAGAGCATTTGTTGTTACGTTGTGAAATGTAATGATATGACATTATTAAATTATGGCAGTGTTTCAGGCAAGGTAAAATTACATTTGGAGCCTTTTCTGAGCCTGTCTTGATGTGACGTACCGAACAATTTAATGTCACAATTCAGTTATTTGCTGTTGCATTGTGGTAAGCAGGCCACACCTGTTCCATTCTGCAGCTGTTGGGATGTGTTTGGGAACTGCTAAATCTCCTCTCGGAGGAGCTTAAGTTCATGAGAGCAGATTGGGGGTGTGCTTTGGGAACAATCCCACTATAGCTAATGTGGCCTTTGTTTAGGTGAGGCTTTTTGTATTTGTAGGAGCACATTGTTCTTCCACTACAGCAATCAGGGAAAACTTGAGAATTTGTTACTGAGCAAAACATTGACAAAATGCGTTTCCAGCTGTACTGTACTGTACTGTATTAAAATTGTTTTCGTTAATGTTATTGTTTAGACTAAACTGTGCTAAGTATTGAAATTACAATGCTAATGTCTGGTCTATATCCATTTCTGTCAATGCTTTGTTACATAGAACGTAATGCAGACGATGCGGAGGAACAACTTGCTTCTAGGTGAGAACTGTGTATGAAATCATGCAACTGACTTGGATCAATAATCATTGATCACTGCCTTTCCCTAGTGTACTACTTTACTTCTGTCATATTGGTTTCTTTATGCCATTGACATGGCCTTGAACAAACAGCATTCCTTGTCAGTAAAACTAAGATATATTTTTATTATATGTTAATCTGATCACTGTACTGATACATTCACACAGACAGGGGCATACTGGACAGTGTGCCTGTGAAATACATCGTTCCACCTGCATTTGAACCAAAACTTAAACACTTTAAAACCTTTAGTTTGTTGTCATTTATATCAAAAATTATTTGCTTTGTGACAGCATGCAAATTTAACTTGTTTTATGAATAAGAAAAGGAACTAAAAAAGGATAAACCCAACAGATCCAAACATGTGCACACAAATTTCATGACTGTGTGTGTGTGTGTGTGTGTGTGTGTGTGTGTGTGTGTGTGTGTGTGTGTGTGTGTGTGTGTGTGTGTGT
>JAUZST010094894.1:0-19064 GCA_034779995.1 Parotocinclus haroldoi
AGATCCAGAGAGAGAGAGAGAGAGACATAGAGAGAGAGAGAGAGAGAGAGAGACATAGAGACAGAGAGAGAGAGAGAGAGAGCGAGAGAGAGACAAAGAGAAAGAGAAAGAGAGAGAGGGTGGGGTGAGAGAGAGAGAGAGTGAGCGAGAGAAAGAGAGAGAGGGGGGGGAGAGACAGAGAGAGAGAGAGAGAGAGAGAGAGAGAGAGAGAGGGGGGGGGGGGGTGAGAGAGAGAGAGAGAGAGAGAGAGAGAGAGAGAGAGAGAGAGAGAGAGAGTGATATCAAGGGAGGTTTTAACTTTGAGCCACAAGTGCAAGTATAAAATACACAAGCTGTTAAAACTTTATGATATGGTGTGAAGGTGCAGCTCAGTGTGTGCTGAATTTGTTAGGTGTGTTTAATGCACGTGTGGACTGTTTGCAGACTGGAGCTTCACAGGAGAAATTCACACTAAAAGGCAGAAAACACTAGACTTTTTCCTTGGTAATTTGCTATTCACATAAGATATAAGCTAATTTTCCTTAGTGGGGTTTCCACTACAGTGATGAACAGCCTCAGAAAGCAAGTGTACAAAACCATTATAAAGGGAGCACTATACTGCATTGTATATATTTTTTTATCTCTTTTCTTATTCTTCCACACATTTCTGTGATTAATACAGATACAGTTCAAACCCAGTTGTGTAGAGAATCTCGCTGGACTCTGAACGCTGGACGCTGAATTCTTTTATGGTGTCAATACGGTTCATTGTTTTCAATCAAATCTCCAAAAAAATAATTGATGACTTACATAATCTTTTCCTAATAATCAGGAATCTTAACAAAAATACACTTCTGAAACTGTAAAGGTAGTGTGTATTTTATTCAAGTGTGTGTGTGTAAAAGAGAGAGAGAGAGAGAGAGAGAGAGAGAGAGCAGTATAAATGGGTCTTCAGACGGTATTTGAAGATAGCCAGAGACTCTGTTTGAACATTGAGGGGAAGTTCATTCCACCACTTAGGAGCTAAAACAGAGAAGAGTCCAGATGAATACCTTTCTGGTCCCCTGAGAGACGGAGGGACGAGGGGGTCGAGCAGTACTAGAGGACCGGAGTGTGTGAGGTGCAGTGCGGGGTGTGATGGACGGTAGGAGGGTGCAGGTCCATTTTTAGCTTTATAAGCAAGCATCAAAGTTTTAAATCTGATACGAGCTACGGGGAGCCAGTGGAAACATCGAAACAGTGGGGTAGTGTGTGTGTGTGTGTATTGTGTGTGTGTGTGTGTGTGTGTAGTGTGTGAACACAAGTCTTTGCAGCTGAGTTTTGGATCAGCTGTAAGGATCGGATAGCGGACAGAGGTAGCCCCGCCCCGCTAAGAGAGAGTTACAGTAGTCCAGTCCTGAGATGATGAGGGACTGAACCAGAATCTCTGGGGAAAGAAATGGATGGATCCTTCTGATGTTGTAAAGAATTAAACGACGTGACCTAGAGATGGTATCAATGTGGGAAGAAAAGGGCCATAGTCACCATAGTCACCCACAGGATGCGTGTCACAGCAGAGAGAGAGAGAGGGGGAGATCAGAGCCTTGTCAAAAGAGGACAAGGTCATATATATTGTTATTTCTGCTAGTATGTTTTTAAGAAAAAACTACTGGGCCATCTTAACATGTTGTACAATTTTCAAAAGTTCCTACATAAAACCAGTTATGGCCACATGGCTGGGATATTTTGCCGTGCATTTGTAGCATAAAACACTTTAAACAGTTACTATATTGCACATATGGATCTCTTACTCTTTATAGAAAAAAGGGATCTAATCTGTTTTAGTTTTAGAACAATGTATGTACATACATATAGCTTACTTAGTACTCCACTTCATTTTTAGTACCTGAGTATTTTTGTGAATAATGGTCAAATAAAATATATGATTTTCTTAATTATTTGTTTTATCATTGTTTTGAGTAACAATGCTGACAGTGTGTTAACAGTGATGACACTGATGAGTTGGCAGTTTGTTCTAATGTGACATTGTAATGCTTTAGAATAAGTGTTTCATTTCTCAGGCAAAATCTTAAAAGTGGGTTACTTTTAAGTATTCTAAGTAATTTTTACTTATCGCCTTCAAAACAGTTTCTAAGAGAAGAAAAAAGTGGGTTCTGTGACCTCACAGTGATGTTCTCTCCATGACTTGCATCTCTTGCATGTCCGCATGGCAGTATCTCAATTCTTCAATACCTATAAAAAGAGTTCTTGAAGAATTAATGATAACATGGGTGACTATATGTAAATGACTATATGTCATGGGGAGAACATGCAAACATCAACTAAAACCACAAATGTGCCTTATGCATGAAATCTTATTAGATCATTGCTCTGATTCTGACCTTAAATGATTTTCCTGACTGATTTTCTTAAATGTGCTGTCTGCCTCTCTGCTGCTATGACTGGGCCATACCACCAATATATATATATATATATCACTGTGAGGTCACAGAACCCGCTTTTTTCTTCTCTTAGAAACTGTTTTGAAGGCAATAAGTGTTTCATTTCTCAGGCAAAAGGTGGGTTACTTTTAAGTATTCTAAGTAAGTATTCTAAAGCATTACAATGTCACATTAGAACAAATTGCCAACTCATCAGTGTCGTCACTGTCAGCATTGTTACTCAAATAATTAAGAAAATCATACATTTCACCACTATTCACAAAAATACTCAGGTACTAAAAAATGGAGTAATAAGTAAGCTATGTGCATATATTGTTCTAAAACTTAAACAGATTAGATCCCTTTTTTTCTATAAAAAAAAGTCCATATGTGCAATATAGTAACTGTTTGAAAAATAGTCAGTTCTGATTCATTTAGTTTTTCTAAAATTATGGTTATTTATCTGGGGACCAAAGGGATGTAAAAGTGTTTTATGCTACAAGTTCACTAAAAAATATCCCAGCCATGTATGCTAAATCTGCAATAGCTAGCAATGTGATAAAGCACATGACAAGGCAGCTCATATAATCAACAATAATTGCCCTTAAATGCTGAAATGACCCATATTTACTGTATATACCAATCAGAAAAAGTTGAGAAAGTATGGAGAATGCAGATATAATGAAATGCAGTGCATCTTGCAAGTCTTGTGTAAGCCCAGGATATGTAATGTTTCTGATCGACTTAATTTCATTTGTTAATAAACATCCAATCTGGTATTTCAGGCCAGCAACCTAGTTAAACAAAGCTGGGATCAGGACAGTTTATGGCTATAAATGAATAAAAAAACTAAACTTATTGGTTTCAGAAAGGTAAAGTCAACATGTATGTCAGGTTGATACGTACAGGAAATATAAGAAACATTGTTTTTATATGCCTTTTCCATACTGCCCCAGTTTTCTCTAAATTAGGGTTGTAAGTTTGTCCACATGTGGCTTTATGTCCCAATACTTTTGGTCTCTTTTGTGTCATGGCTACGTTTGAGTTTGTATCACATTATTTTGACATCATGTAAAACCTCAAGTCAGAAAAACTTGGGGCAGTATGCAAATTGCAACTTTTGACCTTTATTTCATTGCAGACAGTAAGAAACTTTGATTTATTAATAAACACCCATTCCTGCATTTCAGGTCTGCAACACATTCCAAAAAAGGTTGGGATGGGGCAATTTAGAGCAAGTAATTGTTATGTCTCTGAGGAGCAAAACTAGACAGATGGTCTTCCATTCGTCTCTGCAAAAAGAAGTCTGTTATTAACCATGCCCAGAAGCGGTGTCGATGGACCATCACACAGTGTTCCAGATCTTTACTGGGAGAAGTGGACACCATGTGACCAAAGTCAGTGCCCTTCGGAAAGATCATTTACACTTCTGTGATGCACTGAGAGAAAGTACAGTGACATTTTAGAGAAGCATTAATTCCTTCAAGGAGCCATTTTTGTGGCTATTGGACTATGGACCAGAAGATCCAGAGTTCAAATCCCACCTCTGCCACCGTTGGGGCCCTGAGAAAGGCTCTTAACCCACAACTGCTTGGATTGTAAGACTGTATGAATTGTAAGTCGCTCTGGATAAGGGTTAAATGCTAAATGTAAATTTTCCCGGGAAGTCTATGCATTTTTCAGCAGGACAATGCAAAGTCACACAAGGCAAGGCTGTGTAAGAAGAGGGTTTGGGTACTGAACTGGCATTCCTGTAGTCCTGATCTGTCCCAGTAGAAAATGTGGAGAATTTTAAAATGTAAAATGTGACAATGATCCCGTACTGTCATTGTCCCGCTCTGCTTCTCCCCTTTTCACCCTTAGCGGTTTGTTTATGCTTTTCCCCAGTGTGGCGTGCGGTGTTTTGTGTGTGTGTGTGTGTGTGTGTGTGTGTTTTCACAGCGATCGATTGGACTGGATTCTGATCTCTCCACACCCTTCTCATCATCCACACCAGTACCAGATTACCACTCATCACCTCCACTCTATAAAACCTTGGTTCAGACGACAAGTAATTGCCAGAACTCATTCACGGTACCAGGCCGTAGCATTTAGCTTAGCTCATAGAGAATTTTATTATTCCTTTGTGTGTGCTTTCTCTGGCTTCCATGCCGTGATAATATTATTCCTCAGACGCTGTTTCGTATCTCTCCCACAGCTCCTGGATTCTGTCTTCCGGTACTCCTGGCTGCAGCCTGGTTCCTTCTTCACCCACCGAACATCTGCTATCATCTCTGGACTCATTACACATGCCGCCGTCACGCTGGTTCTTCATCCATGCACTATTTGCACCTTCACCTTGGACTGGACACGCTCACGCTGTTCATGTTTCACCTATTTGGTATAATTACTTTTTACACCTTATTATTGTAAATAAATATACCCCATAATTCTAGTCTGTGGTCACTGTGTGCCTCACAACCTGGGAACCTTTAGGGGCCCCAGAACAGTGTTTGCAGGAAAAATGAGACAAAATAACACCTGAAACACCTGAAACACTACGTAGCTTGCTATCCTCTGTGCCAAAAAAGGGGTGAAAAGGAATGAAAACATTACAAAGGTATGGTATGGAATGTGTTGCAGGTCTGAAATGCAGGAATGGATGTTTATTAACAAATGAAATTAAGATATGAACAATAAACAATATGAAATATCTGAGGTTCATACTGCAATGAAATCAAAGTCAAATGAAATGCACAAATATGCTGTTTTTAGATGCATTTTCCTTACCGTGCCAAGTTTTTCTGATTTCAGGTTGGACATACAGACAGTGCTGATACAAACTGACAAGGCAGTTACAAACAGACAAAGCTTGTACTAACAACGATGCTAATGTGCTAACCAATAGGGACCATGTGATAAGACAGAACTGATTCGACACTGATACAGATAATGTGCTAAACACAATGGGACAAGATGGTAATACAGAATAACACAGCTTTTGGGCTGATTCTAACAAACAGACAAGAAACTATTTTGAATAAACACTTGCTGACACAGACACTGCTAACAAAGACTACAAACAGTGATGCTAATATAACCCCTAAAGAGAAACCCAATCAAGTGGACAGAAGCTAATAAGAGACCAGAATAACATTGGTAAACCAAACAGACAAGAGCTACAGAATAACACAACACAGACACATTTAATAATACAGTAACAGTAACACAGTTAATGTCATTGGTTCAACTTTGTAATTTAAACCAGTCAAAAATATAAATAAATAGATAAATAAATAAATAGAATTAAAACTTAAATTGTGAAATAATTACTACATTTACATTTATGTCCTTATCCAAAACAACTTACAATTAATTAATTTTTACAATCCAAGCAACTATGGATTAAGGCCCTTTATCAAGGACACAACAATTGCAGCTTGACAGAGGTGGGATCTGAACCCTAGACTTTCTGATCCATTGTTCAGTACCTTAGCAACCTGGTTACAACAGACTCGGGGTTTGGTTATGAATGTTTTTAAGGGAAAGAATAAACGTATAATATAATATACAATATATAACTGTAAACCCAAAACACTTAACATTAATCAAAATGTGAGAGCGTTCAAAGATTTTTCATTGTTTATAAATTAATGTTCACAATGCCCCACTTACTTGACCACCCAAAGCAGGCTCTAACCTCCCAGCCTGTCCCAGCTGCCCTCCTGCCCTAAATATCCTCTAATATATTTTATTTGATTCAATATTTGATTTACTTACACTTGTTTTATATGTTATAGTTGTATATTATAAAATTATAATACTCTTCATAATAAGCTGGTTACGTCCTGGGGCTTGTAGAGCCGATGGATGCGTACGGGGGAAACCCCCGAGGTACTTAGTTTTTTAGGGACACATTGAGGGTTTCCCTGACTGTACTTGTGCACTCCTCACTCACGCTCTTTTTGTCCTCGGCACCTAATGAGTCTCACTTCAGCCGGCTGTGCACTCTGATTGAGAATCAGCACTCTATCATGTTCACTGCACATCAGTCTCCTTATGCACTACCGTGCCTATCATGATCTGTTCGCGCGTTGCTCCCACCCCGAGAGGCAACACAAAGGCCTAGCACAATGACCTTAACTGTGTTACTGTTATTGTATTATTAAATGTGTCTATGTTGTGTTATTCTGTAGCTCTTGTCTGTTTGGTTTACCAATGTTATTCTGGTCTCTTATTAGCTTCTGTCCACTTGATTGGGTTTCTCTTTAGGGGTTATATTAGCATCACTGTGGTCTCCCTCCTTTCGAGGAGTTCCCTGGAGTGGGCCACCGCCATCTGGAAGCAGAGAGGTCCCGATTCTGCTAGGGAGGCGGCCTTTTCCGCCGCGCTAAAGGAGACTTTTTTCCATCCCTCAGGGAGAAGCCAGGCGGGACCCGCCTGGTAGAAATCACCCAGGGCAACCACACCTTCCGCACGTTGGCAGCCGAGGCGAGGTGGGTCCTCAAGGACGAACTCGCATTCCGAGACCCTCCCACCTCCCTCTCTGCCGTTTACAAGCTAGCGGCGTCACTCGACACCCGTATCTGCCCGATCCCTGACCGGGCCCGTCACCCGAGCCCATGCAGTTAGGCGGCACAAGCTCCGTCAAGATCCCTAAGAAGGGGCGCTCGTTAAACTAAAGGTGTGCCGCTGGGATGTCATGTGCCCACGCAGCTAAGATGTGGGTCTGTATTGATTCAGGTTTGGCATCCAACTTAGGGCTGGGGGCTGGCTCGTCGCCTCAAGCTGCCCTTGGACCCACTTTCGATCCCTATAGTCATTTGTGGAGTCGATGTATGGCAGCTCCAAGGGGGTCCCATCACTCAACAGACCCGCCCCCTTCTCCTTACCCTGGGCGAACACCAGGAGCGCATCGCCTTCCTCATCACCCAGGCCCCCCAAATGCAAGTAGTTCTGGGCCATCCCTGGCTTAAGGCTCATAACCCCACCATTGACTGGTTCTCAGGGTCCATCTACGGGTGGTCTCCTGCGTGTGACTCGGCATGTTTACTTCGGGGACATGCTCCCGCACCCAGCCCCACGAGCAGTCCTCAAGAGGACCTGTCCCGAGTTCCTCGGCACGACCTGGCAGAGGTCTTCAGCCGTACCCGGGCTCAGGCCCTACCTCCCCATCGGCCGTTTGATTGTACCATCAACCTCCTGCCTGATACCACGCCCCCCAGAGGGCACCTCTTTTCCCGAGCGTAAAGCTATGGAAGAGTACATTAGGGGGGCCCTCGAACAAGGCTTCATCCGCCCCTCTTCCTCTCCAGCCGGGGCCGGTTTCTTCTATGTCAGCAAAAAAGATGGCACCCTTCACCCCTGCATTAATTACCGGGGCCTTAACCCCATCACAGTCAAAGACCGCTACCCCTTGCCCTTGATGGCTACGGCCTTAAAATCCTTGCAGGGGGCACGCATCTTCACCAAAGTGGACCTGCGGAATGCAACGGTCCAACGGCGGTGCTCCGGGAGGCGTTGGACCACTACGCCTACGTCTACCTTGATGACATATTGGTGTTTAGCCCCACCCCAGAGGCCCACATCAAAGAGCTACGAGCTACGAGCTTCAGCTTCGTAGCTGCCGCCTTTTATCGACTTGACCGGGAACGTTCCCTTCCGTTGGTCCAGCGAAGCCCAGGTCTCCTTCGACCGGCTTCGGGGGCTCCTCGCCGGCGCCCCTGTCCTATGCCTGCCCGACCCAGAGGAGCTGTTCATCCTCTGTCCTGGGGAATAACAAGAGCGTTCACCGGGGCTCAAGCTGCCGAGCCTGACCCAGGGGGCGGCAAACTCTTCGTACCTTCGTCAGTGCGGGACCAGGTACTGCAGTGGGGACACTCGTCCCAACTTGTCGCCCATCCTGGGGTCACTCGGACCCTGGTGTTCGTCAGGCGGCGCTTTTGGTGGCCTAAAATGGCTAACGATTGCCGAACATTTGTCCGGTCATGCCTTGTCTGTGCCGCTAACAAGACCGGTCGAAGGCACCCTCAGGGGCCTCCTACAGCCCCTTCCCGTCCCTTCACGACCCTGGTCCCACTTGCCGATGGACTCAGGGGGCTGCCTCGATCCAAGGGATTCCCCGCGGTACTGGTTATTGTGGATCACTTCTCCAAGGCTGCCCGCTTCATCCCCATGGCCAAACTCCCCTCAGCCCTGGAGACGGCTCAAGCGATCCTGCAACATGTGGTCCACTTCCACGGGGTCCCCACAGACATAGTCTCCGACCGGGGCCCCCAGTTTGCCAGTCGGGTCTGGTAGGCCTTCTGTCGCACCATGGGGGCTACAGCCAGCCTCACCTTAGGCCACCACCTCAGGACCTCGGCCAAATGCTAAGGTGTCTGATGGCTGGCAGCCCCACCTCTTGGGCCGATAAATTGCTGTGGGCAGAATTCGGCCACAACACCCTGCAACACTCGGCCCGCGGCAAATCTCCCTTTGAGGCCCAGTTCGGCTAGTCCCCCCCCCCCCCCGCATTCCCTGAACAAGAGCCCGACATTGAGGTCCCCTCTGTGTCTCAACATGTGCGCCACTGCCGCATGGCCTGGCAAGGGGCCACACAACTCCTCAAAGCCGCCCAGCGGGTAGCCAAACAACAGGCTGATCGCAGACGACGGTCCACTCCCATCTTACGCCCGGGTCAGCGTAAGATGGACCTTCCCGTCAGGGGCACCCCTCACAAACTGACACCCAAGTTTGTGGGCCCCTTCAAGGTGATTAGGCGCATCAACCCGATGTCCTATAGATTAGACCTTCCAGCCAGCATGAAGGTACACCCCACCTTCCACGTTTCGCGATTACGCCCTTTTGCCTGTGGCACCAAACTCCACCTCTGGGACCACGAATTATTCAGGGTGCACCGGCCTACACCGTCCGCCGCCTTCTGGACAGCAGGCAGGTCCAGGGGAGCACTCAGTACCTGGTGGACTGGGAAGGCTATGGCCAAGAGGAACGCTCATGGGTTCCCGCCCGCCACATTTTGGACCCCACCCTGATACGGAAATTCCATGACAACTATTCTGTTAGGAGACTCACCGCAGCTTCCCATTTGCCCCGTCGTCGTTACAGAATGATCGTTGAAAACGATTTATATTCCGTTGCGTGATTGATGAGGTGATTAAGTCCACCTGTGACGCTTATTCTGGAAGCTTGAGTGTCAGCGTGCCGCATTGCCACGTCGTCATGCTTTGTTCGTCGTCACGATCGGTCCGCCATTCCACAGTCCGGCATACCGAGAGCCTGTACGGCTAGCTGGTGACATCCCGGGGCATTTATTGCGGACGGATGGGTAAGAGGTGAACCCCCGAGGTACAATTATATATTTAGGGATTTATCTTCAGGGTTTCCCGGGGCTTAGCCTCCGTTTGCATTTTCCCCTGAGTTTCACTCCGCTCGGCTGTGCCACCCGATTTGGGACGCAGCCCAAAGCGGCTCTTGCTCACGCCTTGCACATCCGAGCTCTCGCTCGCCCCCTGGCGTATCGGAGACGCACTTAGTTGTCCGATTCGGGACGCTGCCTCAAGCAGCCTTTCTCCCACACTTATTGTGCACTTTTGAGCTCCCGCTCACCCCCCGGCGCTTCGGAGGCACACTGCGTTGCCCTATTTGGGACGCGGCCCCAAGCAGCTCTTTTCTTTCAGCATATTGGAGAGCCTTTTGCTCTGCCTTTTTAGTTCCTCCCGTTTTGTGTCCCCCACATTGCGTAACCCCCCACACACGCATTTTTGGGTCCCCTATCTGTACCGTAACATTGGCTTGCTCAGTTTCGGATTATGCTTCGAGTATTTTAAGACAGTTTTTTAAGAGTAAATTGTAAATGCTTTTGGCCCATTGTTTGAGCTCTGTTGAAATAAATTATTAATTCCACAGATTGGGTGTTATTTCTGTCTCCAGAACAATACATGTTTAAATAATTCATATAATTAACTGTAGCATCTAAAAATTAATAAAGAATTAATTGATTATTGTTAATTATTTAATCATTATTCATTCAATCCATTTTCTTCCGCTTAATCCACTTGCCAGCAGGTGCTCCCCCGGCAACTATGGGCACAAGGACAGGAACAACCCTAGATGGAGCGCCAATCCATCGTAGGGCACACACACACACACACACACACACACAGTCATAAATACAGTCACACACTAAGGGTCATATTGTCAATGAATCTAACACGAATGTCTTTGGACTATGGGAGGAAAGCGGAGTACTGGGAGTAAACACGGGGAGGGCCCAGGCTGCTCCACCCTGGAACTGAACCCAGGACCTTCTTTCTGTGAGGCAGTGATGCTACCCACCGAACCACTGTGCTGCCCATCATTATTACTTTACAATCGGCAGGGGTAAATGTTGAAAAAACGTTAGTGTTAACGCTAAATGTGTCAAAAATGCATATTTTACAAGTGTTTCGCTTTACAAACGGCACCCCATAGCGCCTTATAATACAGTGTGCCTTATGGTGCGGAAAATACGGTATACAGTTTAAAATATTACTAAACACTTGTTAAAACACTTAAAATAGCATTTGCTAGCTGTCCCTTGTCTCTAACGTTACGCTTTTTATTAAATAAATAAAAAAAACGTAATAACCTAAATTGTTTTAGATGTTATTTGTTTATTGTAACAATAGATCTTTTTGATAAAACAAGCTATAAGTACTGGGCACCATGATACATTCGATGTGTTTGCTAATTATGAGCTGAAAACTGTACTATTGGTAACAATAACAGGGGAAACTGTGTAAAAACAATGCAATTACATTTCTTGAAATTACTTTCTGAGATTAGACCAGTACTCATTATGAATAGTTAAATAAGTATGTACTATAGAAAATGAAGGGTTATATAATATATATAAATATATGTGAAATATAAAAGTAAATGGTGCTCACATGTGACTTCTTGACTTCTACACTGAGAGCATGCCAGCACAGAGAAACGAACTTCCTTCCTATACACCCTTCAACTTTGTGACAAAAAAAACAGGAGTGCAGGAGCAGTGAGGTAATTCCTGTGTGACATTCTCTCCATCAGATATGACCACTTGTGTCTTTCTAGTGTCTGCCCCTGACAACTCAAATCTCACTGGTAAAAGAGAAGCACATTTGACCGCTATGCCATGCGAGCACACTGTACATAGTGGAGTTAGGGAGGTAGTAAGTTGGAATGTTGGAATGACTTATTCTCACTCAATGTTCTCACTTTTTGGGCGACATACTGGCTTTTTTTTAGCAGTTAAAAGATCATGCCTGGTTCAGATATCTATGACAGTTTTGTGAAAAGTTAGGTGCAATTAGTTCTTTTCTATTCTCAGTTTGTTTTTTGGAAGGCTGTAGGTTGCCATGCTAACCGAAGGTAAAATGAGTATGGTGCATTTCCAGCATCCCACATTGGTTTGATAAATGGTCCTTATTATAAGTGTGACATTTGATAAGTTTGCGGGTACAAACACGTTTTATGCTCTGCTTGATTGGTCTGAGGTATCTTTTTCTGGGACATGCACAGTATATAGCCCATCATGCCGGGAGGCGCCAGTGCTTTTCTGCTCACCTTGCAATTTAATGGTTTGGTGATCACAGCTTTCTCTGCTCCTATCTGCCTGACGACTCTACTGTTTCCCTGGGATAGCAGAATAAGACTTTGCACACAGACTTTTCCGGTCTGACAGTAGTACCTTCTTATTGTCTGCATCTAAAATACGTTTTTAGACCACCAACATTGATCAAGCTACATGATCTTTCAAAACGATGGCTCATTAGGGGAGTGCATTCACACCTTTCTTGAAAAAAAAGGACTTGTTTAAAAGCATGTTTCAATGACAAAAAAAGTACACAAAACAAACACCTTACTGCTGAAAACACACACATAAAAAAACTGAAAAAAGTGCTGAAGGAGGATCTCTCTCATGCTTTCCTCCATTACACCTCCAGCACTTAACCTATTTCTGCTCTGCAGCCGTCTCTCCATCATGCTTGCTGCTTACTGGACCTGAACCTGATTCAATCAACATTGCCGGTAAAGACTATTTTTACCCAAATGGAATTGAAGCAAAAACAAAAGGATGAAGAGTGAGAGTGGTTAACACTTCTTGTCCTTACAGGATTGTTCCTCCTACAGCATCTTATTAAAAACCTTATCGTGTCTGCTAGGGTCTGGTGTGATTCTAACAGCATTTACAATGTCCCTTATCTATAGTGACTTACAATGGAGCTAAGAAGTTGAAGGTTAAGGACCAACAATGACAGCTTTGAAGAGCAGGGATTTGTAATACACAAACTGGTCACCTCTCTTACCAAGGCCCTTCTCCCCTGATGACTTTTGGAAGCTCTAGGAAGAGTCTTATTTGTTCCAAACTTCTTCAGTTTAAAAATGACGAGGCCACTGTGCTCTTGGGAACTTTCAGTGGAGCAGAATGTTGAAGCCTTCCACACAAGCCAGTCCCTACAACTGCAACTCTACAGTCAGTTCTTTTCTCCTCACAGCTTGGGTATCTGCTATGATATGCATTGTTAGCTGTGAGACCTTATATTGACAGGCATGTACCTTTCCAAATGATGTCCAATCAACTGAATTTACCACAGGTGGATCCAATCAAACAGTAAAAATATCTTTGAGATGATCAAGAGAAATGGGACGCCATCAGAGTTATGTTTCAAACGTTATAGCAAAGGGGCTCAATACCTATGTGTGAGAAATCCCGTTTCTCGCTCTCCCTCTCTCTCGTCACTTTATTGTTGCTCCAGTGTTTTGTACGTTTGGAGCTTTTTTCGTTACTGTGTGTGTTCCCAGGTGGTTGGTTTTCGGTCGGCTGGGGTTGAGTTAGGTCTCACACTAGCCCGCCCCTCCGGCGCGGCTCTGCCTGGGTTCGTATTGTAAGTCCACCGTACTAATATTTCCATTTCCCGCACTAATTTCTTCTGTCCGGGTGAACTAATGCTCTTTCTATCTCCTTGTCCCTCGCTCTCCCTCATCCTCCCTCTCTCACTCTGGCCGCTCTCGGTCCAGTCCCGTCGCCGCCTCGTGCAGTTCACCCACACTCTGCTACCCCCTGCTCTATTTAGTGTCTCCAGTTACCCTGTCTTCCCATCTCCTCGTTTCCCGCTATCCCTTTGCTGCTGTAGTGTTTGTTATTTTGTTCCTGTACCTACCCAGCATTGAGTCAGCCCTCTCCTCTCCTCCTGTAGCTGTGAGCATAGCGTCTTCCTCTCCAGTGTTTCCCTATCTGTCTGAACCCCTGTTATTTTATTTTGTTTGTTTGCTCTGTGTGTGCTCTGCTCGGTATCTCCCATCCAGGGTTCCAGCTCTACCCTGGTTACAGCAGCATCATCTCCCTACTGCTCCTCCTGCCCTTTGCCTCCCTACGCTCTTGGCTCAGTATCGCTGTTTATCTCGCTCAATAAATAACCCGCATTGTTCTGCATCTCCGTCTCCTGTCTCGTCCTTAGAGCTAGTGTTTGACACTATGCTATTGTGCAAATATCCATTATTTCCATTTTAAATAAATTTGTAAACATTTCTAAAACATAAAAAATTGCAAAACATTCACAAGACTGCAATATAACAAAATGTGGAAAATCAGGCTTTAAATTATGTGAACCCAGCTTATCCTAGTGAGAGCTGAGGGTGGATTCAGAGCCTATCCTGAAATTCACTGCACATGTGTGGAAGTGCACTCTGAAATCAGTAATAAATAATAACGTAATATAAAAAATAAAAGCTCAGTAAAACATGAATACTACAGCAGTGAGTGCAGTAAGAGAGGAGAAAATCAAATTGAGAAAGAATAATCATTCCAGTAAGAAAGAAGAGAAGCAGAAGAAACTAATCGAAAGCATTGTGGTTTGGTAAATCAGAGCCTGGAACACAGAAGAGCAATCAGGCTGAAATCTTGGACCTTCTCAGACCAATCTTCAATAAAATCCTCCAATCTTGAGCCCTGTGTGGTGCCACACATGCACCTGAATCAAAAAATAAGCACTCGGGGACTAGAACAGAATGAAGAGAGTGGAGAACAAAGAGCAAAGAAAAAAACAATCATCAAAAATGTTCATAGTTTGTAATTATTGTTATTCACAAACGTACTCGAGTTATAGATAAGCATTTTGCAAATCATTTCCGACCCAAACCAACCTATTCAGGAAAGCTTAATTATGTTTACTTTAACAATAATGATATTATTGGTGACAATCGGTGTCACAAACCACCATCTCTAGATGCAGAAATAAAGCCACATGCCTGCACAAGACTTTAGTTTAAAATAGTGCTATTGCTATTTAGATGGCACCAGATACAGAATACTTTAAAAAACGATGTTAAGGAAAGTGACTTTTGATCAGAAACTACACAGAGCAGAGTGGAGACAGTGGTGGCTCAGTGGTTCATTTACTAGATCTCTGATCAGAAGGTCGGCGGTTTATTCCCACCAAAATCCTGCTGCCACTGTTGGGTCTTTGAGAAAGGTCTGTATGGATCAGAATTTGTGGAATAGTCTTGTGCTCTGATATATGGAATGTTTGGGGTGGGTGATAAATTGGAGTGAAAATATCACACTCAGATCTCACCATAAAGCCACACATAGACACGCAGTGGCCCACACGGCCTATAAGCCTGCATTAGATTGAAATCCCTTTCAGACTAATGGCTAGACAGAGGCTCTCCTCAGCGAGAATCCAGCACTGCTGCACCGTAATATGGGGCATTAATAAATGAAAGAAGGCAATCCTGTTGCATGACAGGGAAGCGTCGCCCGTTAAAAATTTTACTCCCACTAAATCTCTCCTGCCCTCCAGGAAGCTCATTAGAAGCATCATGGTCCACCCTGTGTGCGTTTTCCTAATCAGACTCCAAGCCTCACCTGTGTTGAACGGAGAATCGGTCGGATTGAGCCTGATTGGGGCAAAAACTGATCAAATATAGCTGGATGTAATTAAGGAGGCACGCAATGCCACCGAAGACTGCAGGGAAATCAGCGCCTTCATAAAAACGTCAGTCAAAATAATTCCGTTCAGCTTGTTTGCTTGTCTACAGCCATCAGAGATTCAGGAGATCACTGGAGGGGCTTCGATTAGCTAATCAAACCAGAAATCGGAGCAAATGTGTGGACTGCTGTGGGGTTTCAATCAGGGATCGTCTGATTTTCTGAGGAAGCAATGAAAAGTATCTACAAGAGTGCTGTCTGTTTAAAAAGTAGAAACATTATTGTGTAGGAGCTGCAATACACCAGAATATTTGGTTTTCTTTAAAGCCTCTTCATGTAAGATGGTCTTAGATTTTCATGTTTCTGTTATGATATGTGGTAGGACCTAAGCATGCGGGAACCGAGGAATCCCACGGTGTATAATAATATTGGGGAAATAATATAGAAACAAACTAAAAAGGGCAAAAGCTCCCGAACATAAGGAAAGCAAGGTGAAAAGGACGCGCCGTTGTGTGGGGGAAACGCACAAATACGCAGATCGCGATAGACGCCGTAGCGCATAAGGGGGCCGACGTGCAGTGAGCATGATAATGCTCTGATTTGGGACGTCTCCCAAATCGTGAGGCAAAGAGGGACTCTGGAACGCCAGAGGGCGAGCATGAGTTTGGGCACGCATATAGCGTGGCTGCGAATAAATCGCGGAAGACACCGAAGCGCGAGAGTGAATAAGTCGTCAGAGTCAGAGCGTGCAGCTAGCTGAAGTGAGACTCATTAGGTGAGCGAGGAGCGCACAAGTACAGTCAGGGAAGCGCGAGAGTGTGTCCCTAAACTAAACTATGTACCTCGGGGGTTTCCCCTGTACGCGTCCGTCGGCACTACAAGCGTGCTGGTGGTCGTGTGTGCAGATGGATTGAGTGTGACGACCTGGCAATGAACAACACAAGAACCCGCCCTTAAGTAACGGGGAAAGCAGATGTTCGTAATCAGGTCGTAAATTAAGCACAAGATATAAACCCCCTTACCAATTGCTCAGTAACGGCAAACGATGAGCACGACAGACGCTCCGGGCCGAGAAGTAGGAACCATAACAGTTTAGCCCTGTTTTTCATTCATTCATTTTCCTTACTCTCTAACAAACAGCCACACCTGTATCAGATGGTCTGGTTTTCCTGCCCAGTTTTGTCACTAGACAAGGAGTGTCACTGTGCCCCTGTACAATGTTGCCGTGCCCCCCTAAAAATCTAGTTTATTCTGGATTGGCTATTTAATATCTCTTTAATATCGTTCACACAAATGTCTAAATTTGTCATTGCGAACACTTCTCTTTTGATGAGATAATCCTCCCCCCTCACAGGTGTGGCGTATCGAGATGCTGATTAGACAGTATGATTCTTGCACAGGTCTATCTTAAGCTGACCACAATAAAAGGTCACTTTAAATGTACAGGTGTTTCAGAGAATTTGGCAGTACAGCCAGCCGGCCTGTGTAACAGACCACGTGTAACCACACCAGCCCAGGACCTCCACATCCAGCTCCTCACCTCTTAGATCGTCTAAGAAATTGAAGAGAAGTGGACCAACATTCCACAGGCAACAATCGGATCAACTCTATGTGAAGGAGATGTGTGTGAGGCAAACAGATACTGACTGGTTTTGTGACCTTCTGGAACCCCAATACAGTACAAATGAACTGCACAATTTAAAGTGGCCTTTGTTGTTGCCAACTTAAGATAGACCTGTGCTGTCTAATTAGCATCTCGATACGCCACACCTGTGAGGGGGAGGATTATCTCAGCAAAAGAGAAGTGTTCACTAAGACAAATTTAGACAAATTTGTGAACAGTATGTGAGAGAAAAAGGCTTTTTGTGTACATAAAAAAGAATTCAGATCATGAAAAACAGGAGCAAAAACAAAAGAGTTGCATCTGTATTTTGGTTTATTAACACTAGATTTACTGGGATTTCTCGATTCTGACAATTTTCGAATTTGTCTGCATTGGTGGACAAACTCTTTTCTGTTCAGAACTTTTTCTGATTTGGGGTTGTATATTTGCTTGTACTATACCCAAAACTGGGGGTGGGGGGTGGGGACGACACACACACTGCTGCCTAAAAACTCCGCGATCACTGGTTTGATCCTGATCCTGTCTGTGTGGAGTTTGCATGTTCTCCCTGTATCTGCAGGCGTTTTCTCTGGGTACTCCGGTTCCCTCCCACGTTCTGTGTTAGGATCATTGGTGTTTCCTTAGTGTGTGTATGTTTGTGTGTGTGTGTGTGTGTGTGTGCCCTATAATCAATTGGCACCCTGTCTGGCCGTGACCCTGACAGCAGATACAGCAGACAGCAGATAGGACAATAAATGAATAACGAATAATACCCACAGTCGATTTTTTAAAAACTTGTGTTATGACATAAAAATGCATAAAACCCAATTTTAACTCATGTTATAGAAAAAAATGTTGCATACCCTGTGTTTTAGTAGAAATTGTGCATAACGTAGTTTATGCATACACAAATTCTGATTCTTGAACCAGGATTGAATTCAGCTAAACTTTCTGTTGTTGTTGTGACTTTCTGTCAGTGTGTCATTACCACACTACCACACTAGCAAAGGCATAGTTATATTAGCATAAACAAATTAATGCAAGTAATAAAAAATCTTTAGAGTTAATTTGCTCGTCATTTCTCATCCATGACATATTAAATGTAGTGTTAAATTAATTAATCTATTAGAATTAATTTTTTAAGCACGGTTGTGCCCTGATTAATTCTGGTTCAGCAGAGTAATACAAAATGTGCACTCCACCTTCACATATATACAAAGGATTGTTTCTTCTTCATTATTGTATAAACCCTCCCCTCCCTCAGAAAGAGCCTGTCATGTCTGCATGTCATGTGATGCCAGACCAGGTCAGAAGGCACTGCAGGTCTGGACTATCAGCTTAGAACTCTGTATCACCTAATAAACCTGCAATAAACATTTTGGGATTAATTGGCCCAGTGCTTACCTCAAAGTAAATAAACAGACATGAACAGAAACCCCCAGAATTCAGATGTTTTTTTAGATTGCTGGTTGGATTTGCAGCAGTGGAGCACACAGGTGTACCGTCAGGGAGTTGCTGCAATTAATTAAGCCAGCAATTTTGTGTGTGTGTGTGTTTGTATGTGTGGATATATACGTGTACGTGTGTGTGGCTTAATTAATTAAGGCACGGATTTGTGCAAAGGCTAATAAGATGACTTTATTGCATATGCACGACCTCAGTTTATAGTCAAACAAGAACTGGTGCAATGGAAAACACAGCCATTATGAACAACTGGTCCCACGTGAGGCTCGAAAGCATGCACGAGAGAGACTGATAGAGAATTTGTGTGTGTGTGTGTGTGTGTGCGCGCACACGCACGTTTCATGGCTAGTCGGGGTGTTGAAGCATTACCATATGTTGGATAGACTGCAGCATCTCATAGCTCTGTAATTATTGTGATTGTGTTACTGTGTTAGATAAAAATTATATTTCTACTGTAAGAAGCCATGACACAACATACAAGGATAATACAATCAGGAACAAACACACAATCCCAAACTGTGCACCAATCTCATTGTGTCAAGAGGATGCCTAACAGTACAAACACACACACACACAAACACATATATACACACACACACCCACACACACACACACACACACACACACACACACACACACACACACACACACACACACACACACA
>JAUZST010094905.1:0-19063 GCA_034779995.1 Parotocinclus haroldoi
ATACACACACACACACACACGCGTATACGATAAACCTAACATGCATGTCTTTGGACTGCAGGAGGAAACCCACACAGACATGGGGAGGACTGTGTTGGCCTAGTGCCTAAGGTACTGGACTATGGACCAGAAGGTCCAGGGTTCAAATCCCATCTTAGCACAGTTGGGTCCCTGAAAGAAGGTCCTTAACCCATAATTGCTTGGATTGTAAGACTGTATTAATTGTAAGTCGCTCTGGATAAGGGCGTCTGCTAAATGACATAAACGTACTGTCACAAATGAGAACATGCAGACTTCACGCAGAAAGGACCCAGGCTGCTTTACCCTGGGATTAAACCCAAGACCTTCTTGCTGTGAGGCAGCAGTGCTACCCACGCATGTAACCCATTTTGCATTTTCACAATATTTGTTTTGTTGCATGAACCCACCCCATATACAGTAAAACAGGCCCAAAACACGACACTTCCACCAGCAGGTTTCACAGATGATGTACGATTCTTATTTTTAAACTCTCTGTCTTTAGATATGACGCTTCTCAAATAAACCAAAGCATCCTATTTTGGTCTCATTCAATCAACCAAATGTTTTTTCTTGTAACCTTGCGAATCTGCCATGCACACCTTGGTGGTGTGTTTTTCCTGATGAATACTAACACTAGCCGTCAAGGTTACACCCGGTGACTTTGTGAATTCGCTGTCTGTTACACACTTGGATCTTGGAGTGATCTTTATTGGTCAAACTAGTATTAGAATTTCCTCACTTTATACAAAACCTGTTTGGTTATGGACCAGGAGTCCAAACCGCTTTTTCAAGCCTCATGAGCATGGACAACTCTGCTCGGACGTCCTCAGAAAGCTCTCTGGCTCGTACCATGACACTCTTCCCCGAACACGTTGTGAAGATCAGACCCTGATGCATCCCCGTTCTCTAAATACATTACGCTAACATTTGATTGTCCCCGAACTGATTGAAATACCTGAAACTAACTCCACCTACAAATTAACTGCCAATCCTAGAGGTTCACATCCTTTCATCTCTCACAAACCATGTCATATTGGACAACAAGACAACTTTCCTCACTAAATGAATGACCAAGTATAACACTTTGGTCTCATTTCTTTAATTGATTCTCTTATCCTACACTTTTAGGGGTCGTATGAAAACCTGCTGTTGTTATAACTCCTATTTAGGCAGCAATACGGAGCATTCTAATGGGTTCACAAACTTTCGAGTATCATTCACTGTAGGGGCTTGTGTGTCAAAGTAACAGTCAAATAAATGCCAGGACCCAAGGCTGTTGAGGCTCATAAAAAAAAGCCCCTTTCTGTAAACACCTAGAGGTGTAAGTTCATAAGTAATTAGACTTTTCATCTGACTGTTTTTCTGTTTGTGTATTCAGGCCATTTGTGACAGAAGGAAGGGGGGGGCAATATAAAGTGTATACCCCTATCATTACAACCACTGACAGGTGAAGTGAATAAGACTGACAGTGTGATGCCCCGGGGAGTGTTCTGCTAGGAGATCTTGGGAACTGGCATCCTTGCGGATGTTATTTTGACACGTACCACCTACCTGAGCACGTAGCAGAGACCGAGTACATCCTTCCATGCCAACCATACTCCCTAATGGCAGTGGCCATTATGGCAAGATAATGCGACCCTGCCACACTGCAAAAATTGTTCAGCAGTGGTTTGAGATAACGACAAGAAGTTTCAATCTTATGCATCTTATTAAATCTTATTAAAGTGGGATATGCTGGACAAACAAGGCAGATCCATGGACTTTAAAGGATCTGCATCTAACATCGTGCCATATACCTCAGGACACTTTGAGACCTTGTGAAGTCCATGTAGGGGCGATTGCAGGACTAGAGCTGTAATTCAATTCCATTCTATTTTATTTGTGTAGCGCTTTTTACAATAGGCATTGTCGAAAAGCAGCTTTACACTGATGCATGAAGTGTCACAAATTGGATTCTATTTGCCCCTAATGAGTTAGCCAATGGCGACAGTGGCAAGGAAAAACTCCCTGAGATTAAGAAACCTTGCGAGGAACCAGACTCAGAAGGCAAACCCATCCTCTTGTGGGTCATAAACATGATCAACATTATATATAAAACATTTAAATGTATTAAGTCTATGTAGAGAATGAAACAAGCGGCAACAACGAAAATAAACGTTTACTCTTTCAAATAGGGGAGCCTGAGCACCCCTAAAAAGGGGCTTAACATGCCTTTGAGTTCATGCGTCAACAGGTGGAAAAGCTGGTGGCACAAGGGACATCAACACCATCATTTAATTATATTTTGTCTACATTTATGTATTACGTACAGCTACGAAAACGCTGCGGTCTATGAAAGCTTTTACATTTTTTGTATTGCCACTGAAAAATAAGGTACTATCACTCTCTGGAACACTACAGAAAATAAAAGAGCTCTTAAAAGATCATGGTTAATATTGTGATTGTGTAATTGTTAATGCACTGTAATGTTTATTAGCATTTCCTGATACGTCACAGAGCTTCCAAACTCTAAGTATCTGTCACCTTGAAGTACAGCAAAAGGAACGTTTGTCTTAATGTAGCATGAAAAAGGGACGTCATTTGAGACTTTGTGAATCAAAGTCCCACAGAGATGCAAACGTTAATGCAAACGATGGAATTACTGGATTCTGCCACAGACCCGAGTGGTTGCACCTTTCTAGGTAATGAATGGCATCTTTTTCTATGGTATTATATATTATTATTATGTAAAAAAAAAAAAAAAAAACAGTATGAGCAAAGTAAACTAGTAAACTCTCCAAAAAAAAAAATAGGGTGTACTTCATAAGGCAATCATCTTCCGCTGAATCCACACAGGGTCGTGGGCCAGCCGGTGCCCATCTAGCATCTCTGAGCGCAAGGGCAGGAACCCTAGACAGGGCGCCAATTCATCGTCGGGCACGCACACAGTCACGCACTAAGGGTAACTTTAGAGACATCAGTTAGCCTGTTAGCATGTCTTGGGACTGTGGGAGAAATCGGAGTCCCCAGAGTAAAACCACGCAGAGACAGGGAGGACATGACAAACTCCACCCTGGGATTAAACCCTGGACCTTCTTGTTGTGAGGCAGCGGTGCTACCCACCGGCCCACCGTGCTGCCCTTGATTATAAAATATCCCCTAATTTTCGACCCCGTCCGGTCAACATCTTGCTTCTTCGAACATTTAGCATTTAGTTAAAAAATGAATTGCATTTTTTAAAACCATTTCCACGTAACTCAGCCTTAGCAGCTTTGACAGGTACCATTACCCATTTCTCCTTTTCGCGCATTGGACCTACAGCCATGGCTAGAACTGTGCTTCGATGCAATTATGCGTCTATATCTGCAGGCCAAACAGTCCAGCTTCATCTCATCCTGTTGATGAAACTGTTTGCTTCACTAAACATGCCATTGATAATGTCCTGCAGTATTCATTTGCTGCAGTACCACTGCCCCAATGCTGCTCTCACAATGGGGGGAAGGGGGGTACTACCCCTCCCTTCGCTGCTCCATTAACTCGGTTCATTCCCTGCTTAGGGGATGTTGCAGCAGCAGCAACAGAAGTTGTGCTTTCTTGCACTGCTGTTAATATTCAGCCACTAAGTGTTCATGCCGCCCCTTGTCATTCTCTCTTTTTATGCTCTGACTTCATGACCAGTACTGCACACATGAAGGCTGCTCAGCTTTCCAGAAAAAAACATAGTGTCTAGACCCTAAATGAGAAGCCAGAGGCAACCGTTAGAAGGAAAAGAATCTTCAAGAGGAACCAGGACACAATCTGACTTTCTGCAGTTAGTGGGCACTCAATAATACAACCACTTTAACCTAGGGTGTAAATAATAACTCACTCATTTCCCACTTTGTTCACCGCAATCCGTCAACCCATCAGAAAGTCGCAAGGGGTGCAACGTTTCCGAAGTGCCACTGCTGCCACACAGCCAAGCTAGGTGAAGGGGAAAGAGTTTATATTTTCACTCCGTGTTAGTCGCGTTGATGTGCACGATTGCGTTTGTGTTTTCGTTACGCTGTGTAGTTTGGTCCAAAGTGAGATTAATGCTGTCACAATACCATAGCCCCAGTCTCAAATAGTTTCGACATGTACTGGTTAATTAGTTATTTCTATATCACTATAGAAGAAATGCGACTAATTTGCATTGCAATTTATCAGATTATTTATTTGGACTGATCTTCTGCGAATGTAGCGGAGGACAGAACCGCCCAGACGCCAGTATTTACCACACTTAGGTTCAACTTTGGTAATCAGGATACCAAGAGACCCAGGTTCGAATCCTCCAGTAAGCATTGGAGTTTAGTGAACCCTGTCTAGAGTCAGTGGTGGTCTTTACTGGCAAAAATGTTTCCTGCCAGTGTTACCGTTAGGAGCTAAAAGTATCTTTCTTCAGCTTCTTCTATCCCGCACTGCACCGTGTCTCGAGGAAGACTGAATGGCTTAGCTATGATCTCAGCTGAGCAGAGAGTCTGTAGATCATTGGGCACGGACGACACAACGATTTTGTTGAAATCAGAGCCAGGGTGGTTTGATTCTGACTGTAATTTACATTTATGTCATTTAGCGACTTACAATTAATAAACGTTCTTTCATATGGGAACAAACAGTGGCAGAGGTGGGATTTGAACTCTGGACCTTAACCACTAGGCCATCACAGTCCCACAATACGAAGACTAAGATTAGACAACTGTATTTTGCTGTTTAAAAAAAAAAAAAAAAGAGTCTTTGATTAGTTATGCCCCAGGCATAAGTTTGTTTGGGACCCCAGGTCTAAGGTTGGATCCTGTCTTACGACCTGTGCTGCCGGTTAGGCTTCAGCCCTCTGTGACACTAAAATGGATAAAACTAGTATGAGGAAGTGAATGAGGAAGGATGTGTTATGTTTTAAGTACGAGACAGATTTAAAATACATTTCGGGGAATCAAAGGCTGGATTTATGAAAACTTAATTTTTAAACTAAGACACTAAGAAGTTCATAAGAATACAAATTGCGAAAGAAAAAAACCCTCGAAAACAACTCTAATATGATTGATTAAGAAATTCGTAGTGTTTCTTTTTATCTTAAGGAAACGTTAATTGTTTTCTTATTTATTTCTTACTTTATGTTGCATTTTACAGTCTACAATATACGACTCGAGACACCTTTTAAACTGCGCGTTCCCCAATTGCGTTTAATCCGCTCTGAGGACATGGAGAAAAGACATCAAACCAAGTGTTCAAAGTTGACGCATGAGACCTTTCCATGCTCGCGAGGTAATTGTAGAGTAATTGACAAGCTACTGGGCAAAAATCCATCCTCTATGGTATAATAAAAGCTTCTAATTATGGACTGTTTGATAGTCTGGTTGGAGCGTCTGCCAGCGTAAAGCCCATCATTAAAACTTTTTGTGTCCGTTCTACACGGGCTTGCATTTTAAAAATCATTCTAAAAACTGTCACTGCTGCCTGTGGGGGGGCCCTGGGGGTTATCAGCCTGATAACCCGAAGCTAACTTTACCAACTCTGCAAGCATCTGGTGGCATAAAAAAAGGAATCACTCTCTGGGTGCTGTGAGGATTGTAAAGCTAAGCACAGCACTGAAACGGAAATGCGCCCGCTTTGTGTTCATAAATTTTAATACACAACCTTTACAGGATATTAACGCAATTACGTCATACATTCCCAAACTCCTAAACAAAGCTAAACTTCAGGCTTGAAACGCTACCAATTATCTTAACTACACTGGCATTTGTATCCAAGAGAATGAAGATAACTTATAAATAAATGACAACTGTAAACTGTACTGATTTTTGTCGGTATTACGATCGAGTTTGTAAGCCCTTGAACAATCGTCTAATGGGAAACGCCCGGATTTACATGACTTCTGCTTAATTTGCACCCAACCAATAATCTTATAGAAAGACGGGAAGTAAACTACAGACATAAACAATTAGGTAAATAATTCAGTAATTAAATTCTGTTTCCCTAAAAGCGTTTGGTTTGGTTTCCAAGGTTGCTAGATCCCACGAGAAAAGCAGGCATCAGGTCTATGGAAACAAGCTTAAAAAAAACAGAGAAACTTGACAGTTGGGCACATATGCAGACTGGAAAACGATTAAAATGTAGGAATACATAGATTACTGACCTAAAATCCAGCTCTACTGGGTTTAATAATTTGATTTTTAGATCAGAGTATGCTGACTACATGTCCACACCAATCAGACCCCTTTCTGGCAGAAATGCATGGATAAGAATCTGCCTGTACTACTCAGAAGTGGGGTGGAAGGGGGGGGGGGGGGTCATTTTGACCAAATCATCATCTCCATAGAAGAAATATAGCTCCAGTCTCGCAGGGAACCTCACCGTGCGCCACTGATCAGCGTGTTGCTCTCTAGCCCTTCTAGGGACAACTCTCACCCAACGGTTTTAGCCAGATCGTCTGACTTCAAAGCAAAGTAAGCCTGAAATACTTCGGGACTTCTCTGTGGTGACCAAAGTGTCCTCAACTGCATCTCTATGTTTGTGATTGTGAACAAGAGCTTGGCTGGATCATCTGGAAACACCAGGACTGCCAGGTGGTGAAAGAGACCTTGCTCATGCAGGATAATCACCTTGTATCTTTTTGCTGTACTCACTCTTGCCGCGATGGAAGATTTCACGGTCATTTTCTACCCCAGCCTTTCCTTTTTGATTGTTGTTCAGGACATAAACACAGCCAATTCTGTTTCAGGTAAGAATTTTATCAGACCTGAAATAATTAGGTACATAACATCACTGACCAGTCGTGCCTGATTGATATTTATTTAATCATGCACCGCGCTACAACAAAGTCTTGAGGTTTTTGTTTCTGGAAAGTTCTCTGTTAAGTCCTATGTCACTTTCTCAGGCAACGCAAATGTCACGTTGGAAGATTTCCTTTTTTTTCGCTAAAGGAAAGTCTGTTTATCTAAAACGTGCTGTTTCCCAATGAAGCGCCAACAAAGGAAGACTAAAAATAGTCGCAAACTCTGAACAACTTCTGTACATAAAACCTTTGCACTGTATACTATGGAATTTGCATGGTGATTGCACCATCTATGCATGCATAATTCTTCTGTTTATTTTCTTTTTCTTTGTGTAACATACTGAGCAATTAGGTCATGTGTGGTCTCAAAGGTTTTTGATGCTTGGGGTACGGAATGAAGTTCCACAAATGTACAAGTCTGCACAACTGACAAAAAGAGGGGCAAAGAAGCTGGCTGTCTTTGCCACATAATGTAACAGGGCATCTTTCAATCTGTCAGTCGAGCGGTGCATGTTTATCTATCTAGATATTCTCTATCAGCAACTTTTGAAATGTTTTGATCTCATCCAAAGTTTCCATGACTGAACATGCAGTGTCTGCCAAAAAAAACCTCAATGAAAATACCTTCTTGCATCGATCTGCACCTTGACATCACTAGACAAGAACACCAAGTTACCTTCAGTGAGGTGAAACATGCAGACTCAACTGAAGCCAGTGGATCTTTATCTTGATCTCCAACATAATCTGTCCTCGTTAGTTATCTTCTCTATGATTGCCAAGCATTCATACTCGGTGCCCCGGTCTACACACATGCTCAGTTGACGACATATCATCAACATCCTTTTTCTCACCAGTCTGAGTTTGAGTCACTCTTAAGACACTCGAACAGTAATTTCAGACTCGATCTGGGACCCGAGTTCATTTAATAAGCTTTTCAGCTTTGCAGTTCCCTTCCTTGCCATGATCACTATTGACGCACATGCACAGCCACACATAGCCACAGGTGCCAAGGCTGCATTTTTTGGGCTTGTTTCTAAACTGCAGTTGCTTATTTAGGCTTGCTCGTTGACCCCGTCCTCTCTTCACTACACATTTTTAATAAACTGCTAAGTAAACTGCTAACTTTTAACAAACTGCTAAGTTGACCTTTTGCAGGCCAACCCCCACACCCACCTGTTGCCACGTTTGCTTCCATAAATCCACCAGAATCAGTCAGATTCAGAGGCAGAAGCCTGCTGGGTGATAACCTAATAATTTAATATTTTGGCCAGTTCAGGCATCACTCTTCATTTCTCTCTTTTTTTTTTTTTTGCTACAGTGCTTTTTTTCAGATCCTCACTGAGGCATCTTACACTCGCGTGTGCGTGTGTGTGTGTGTTCAGCCATTACTCAATTCACTTAATCCACACGGGGTCGCAAGCCAGCCGGTGCCCACCCGGCAACTCTGGGCACAAGGGCAGGAACAACCCTTGACAGGACGCCAATCCATCCAGGACCAGCACACATAC
Organism: Parotocinclus haroldoi; assembly: GCA_034779995.1. Lineage (NCBI taxonomy): Eukaryota > Metazoa > Chordata > Actinopteri > Siluriformes > Loricariidae > Parotocinclus > Parotocinclus haroldoi. The sequence continues at coordinate 8,302 of JAUZST010094905.1, forward strand.
ACACACACACATGAGCACGCACACACAGTCACGCATACAGTCATACACTAAGGGCCACATTTAGAGACACCAACTAGCCTAACACGCATGTATTTTGGACTGTGGGAGGAAACTGGAGTACCCGGAGTAAACCCATGCAGACCACGGGGAGGACATGCAAGGACCCAGGGCGCTCCACCGTGGGATTGAACCCGGGACCTTCTCGCTGTAAGGCAGCGGTGCTAGCCAACGAGCTACCTTGTGTATGTATGCATATATCTATATGTCACACTTGCATACATTCGTTGTGTTTTGCCTTTTATTGCTTTACTCAGGCTGGTTTCTCTCCTATTAAGAGAATTAGTATTACTGAAACACTATTTATTAGCATTCGAATTAGCATCACAATACATCCAGTAACAAAAAGCTCCCTGTATAAATTGCCGTAATCTGTTCCCTGATAAGCCGTCTAACGTGCTACTGAATGTTTTACATCTGACATCCGATTTTGGATAATGGGCGTCATTTTCTTTACATGATTTAACAATCAAGGCGTATAGCCAGCACAGTGCAGTCAATGCAATAACCTTGAGACGTTATTAAAATCACAAGGTAGTTCTATCAATCAAGCAAACGGGGTAATCAGCACCGCGTGCCGTGTTTCACGTTTCGATTAATTATACGACAAATTAATTAGCATTTAAATTCATTCAATATTTCATTACGTCCTCATTTAATATTGGCATACATATTCCAGGTCTCACCGTCACGCTTGCTCTTAGGTAAATGAAAGCATGGAGGGTTTATTTAGACAAGGCAGCACGATGAAACACTAAGACACACAACGCCACGAACATAACCTTACTGGAGAGGTTGGGTCCCTAAGGCTAGTGTAATACATACGCGATTCAAATACTAGCACAGACCCGCAAGAATCATGAACGCAATGCAAACAGGACGAGCACACAAATTGCATAAACAAACACAACTTCAGTAAGGCTAATGTCTAAAGATGACAAACACAGTAATACCTGATATGGGAAGCTACAGAAAAACAACTCATTTCATGCTGCCTCTTTGTTGACAGAGGCCCCTCCCAAGGGCTCGGCTCCAAACGAGAGAAAAGCAAAATGTATAATGGACCACAGAGGGCTACAAGAATAACAGGGTGCGGAAGAGCAATGACAATAAAGGCCGAGGCCAGAAGGAAGGAGGGGATCATAATTTTAAAAGGGAGGGTACTAAGTCAGTGGTGACTTCCTGCTGGTGTCTGCAATAAACAAACGGACCTAATTTGCAGCCTCCCATGTGGGGACTGGCCAGGTACCTAAGTAACAGGTGGTTGGCTCATGGGGGAACTCACAAGGAGGTGCTCGGGGGCTCAATCCATGAGGCCATGGTCTTGACCCAACAAGTCCACGAGGGCCATTTTTGGGGGCTGAGGAGCTGCAGAAAAGAGCCCGGAGACAAGAAAGCCACCAGAGCTGTCGTAGTGATGACAGGCAGGTCGGGACCAATCTGATGCGGGCGGCTTCTGGCCCATCAGGGCCTGCCAGTGCGGACTAGGGAAAGTCAGAGCCTGCCAATTTGGTTTCTGGTAGATCAGGGCCCATCGATGTGGCACTTGAAGGCTGAATATTGAATATTTTATTAACAATTTGGATTGATAGGCTAAGTAGGTGGCAGCTGAAACAGCATCAGAACTTCACCTCTGTCAGTCCTTGACTGAATGATCTGAAATCTGAGAAGTTATTAGGAAAGATGTGTGACCTGTCGCCTGAGCCCGTGTCCAGCGTACACGAGCGGACAAAAAAGTACTGAATGGGACGTAATACAAGCCTGTGTGTTAAAAACAAACACACACCAAAACTCCAAAGAATAAATGAAGAAATTCAAATCCCAGCTCTGCCACGGCTGGGCGTTTAACCAGCCCTTTACTGCCCAGCTCACTATAGATAAGGAAGTCTGCTAAACACCCCCTTTTTCCCCTAGCCTCCCAACTTGCCCCCCAAGCAAATAAACTAAAAACATCTGTGGTTGGATTTGTGTTCAATTACGAACCAAATGTTTTTTTGTTTATTTTTATTTAAACTTTAATCCTAGCTCTTTTAACTACGTAATCTTCCACCTCCTCATTTCTTGCCTCCACCACACTCCACGGGTGGCCGGTCTCCTTTTCCTGTAGTGCATCAGCTTGAGAAGAACCCAGCAAGAGCCTTTAGTGCGCAACAAAACAAACCAGCCTCACTCTGCATCTAACCGTGCTAATCCCTTTCAAGCCAAAGGAAACCTTTTTTTTGGCAGCTTTAAAGGTTCTGTGAGCAGATTAGGCACTGACATTTTTTAAACGTTTGCAATCAGACACCATACTGAGTCTGTCCTTTCCAAACAAGAGCAAAAAGGGCAAGCTGCGTTCCGTTCAACCTGGTGGGGTAGCAGTGGTCCAGGAGTGAATTTTTCCTCTGCCATTCGAAAACCACTTGCATCCCACCAGAAAGCATCAATTTCATGGTAGTCTTGCATTACGTATTGGCCGTTTAGTTCGGTGAGAAAGCCAGCCCCAATTCCCAAAAGATATAACACTTCAGTAGATGCTTTGTAGCTCAGGCTTAAATGTTAGATCATCAGATCTGATGTTTAGTAAAAAGATGAGATCAACAAGTAGAGATATAAGAGGGGATCCGACCCCCTTTAGAAGTCTGGGGACCTTTTAGAATGTAACAATATGAGTGGCAAACCTATGCGAACCTCCAGGATTAGCTTAAAACGAAATGGGTTTAATAAAGAGGATGACGATCAGGTGTCAGTGTCTCACCTTCACAGGGCAAGTTTGTGGAGGTCTGTCATGGCACAAACAAGAAAAAGATATTTTGATGCTTAAAGTGGGTCTGTGGTGGAGGAGTTGGTCCCAAAAATTAGAGCGACTTTGATAGTGTGGTTTTGGTACAAAATATCAGATGTACAGCAAACTAAAGTGATATGTAAGCCATGCAAAGGGTCTGTAACAACAACAGGAGGAAATGCATCGAATCTGTTTCGCCACCTCAAGCAGAAACACGCAGTACGAGGAAAATGCCACGAGGCGAGGTTTATTAATGTAGAAAATCTATTTTGTTGTGTGTGCGCATGTGCGTGTGTGTGTGTGTGTGTGTGTGTGTGTGTGTGTGCTGTCGAACTACATCCCCAAATATATCATTATTGCAAAAGTACCCTAAAAAGAGCGTGATATTATTTTAGGGTCATATCGCAACCCCTACTTCCAAATAAGATTTCTGTCAAAGTTTCCTTCAAAATACACACTACACGTTGGCTTTTATTTCCTTTTAGTACATATACAGTGAATTTTATTTATTTATTAGAGGTTCGGGAAGGATTATGGTGTTAAACGCAGAGGTGAATAACACACAGGTGTTAGGCTGATCAATATGTGCCAGAGCCATGTGGAGTGCAATTGAGAGCAAGACAGTGCAAGTCTCTCAAAGCGCTACACGACTAGGAGTGTTGGTGCAACTGGGCTGTAGTCACTGAGGTCTGAGGACTTTGAGGACAGAGAGTGATGACAGCTGATGAATGCTCAAATTTCAGCTTGTTGCAGAGAGAGAACCGAGCAGGATGACGCAGTGGTACCACGGTTCTCCTTGTTAATTCGTTCCGACAGTGACAGTGACGAGAAAAGTGACGAGAAAACGCTCTCTACTGGTGAACTGGTTGCTTGCTGCTCATGCTAACTCAGCCTGAAAGCAAAGAGGATCCGGTTCCAGATTTCCTTTCGGTTGGTTGTCATTACTAACCATTATAGGACCCATGGTTTCTTATATGCACTAAATGTAGACGTGAAGAGACGGAAAAACCATGCGAGAGCCTCACTGAGCAAGATCTACTGTGAATCTGAATCAATGAATCATTACTGAATCGTGAATTGTGATTCATGAGTCGTGAATCGAGTTTTGGCTGAGCAAGTACCGAGCAAAAGATGAGAAATGAGAGAACTCTTTTTCAATAAACTGCGGGGGCTGTTATTATTAAAGGCATTTTCATTTGTGCTTGCAATCCTTGAAGCCTCGTTTGAGGTTTCTTCAAGCTTCGCTGCAGATCTGTCTGTCTCCCGACCAGCAAAACACATCTCTTCCTTGTAATAGCGCCTGCACGATGAGCTTTATCTGTGGCTTCTGGTTGGGAAACACTTTTATCAGAGATACTGTCCATATTGACAAGATCTCGCTGTGCAGTTCCTGCAGATTTGTCGGCTGCACATCCATGATGCAAATCTCTCATGGAGATCTAGTGACTGCGAAGGCGCTTTACAATGAACTCAGCTGAATATAGCTCGGCGTGTTATCCTGCTGGAAGTAGCCATCAGAAGATGTGGTCCTAAAGGTCTGTACATGGTCAGCAGCAACACTTGGTGGGCTGCCGTGTTTAAACGATGCTCATTTGCTATTAAGGGGCCCAAAGAAAATATCCCCACACCATTACACCACTGTCAGGTGCCTGAACTATTAATAAGGCAGGATGAATACATACTTATGTCTTTTATACCAAATTATCACCCTATTGTATGAATGTTGCAGCAGAAATCGAGATCCATCAGACTAGGCAACGTTTTCCAATTGTCTGTTGTCCAATTCTGGTGATCCCGGTGCCTGTTATTACCTGACACGAGTGGCACCTGGTGTGATCGCTTGCTGCTGTAGTACATCTGCCTCAAAGTTCAAAACGTATTACATTTAGGTATGCCTTGGTAGTAACAAGTCGTTAATTTAGTTATTTTTATCTTCAATCAGCTCAGACCGTTCTCCTCTGACCTCTGGTACTTTCGCAGAGCAACCCGCCCTCGCTGGATATTTACTCTTTTTCCGACCCTCCTCTGACGGCTGAGTGAAAACCTCAATGGATCAGCAGTTTTTTTTTTGAATACCCAGACCAGCCTTGTCCAGGACCAACAACCACATTCAAAGTCACTCAAATCACCATTTGTCTCCATTCTGATGCACATCATGACCATGTCCACATGCCTAAACGAGTTAAAATAAAGCCCGGTTCAAGAATCAATGGAGTGTGCATTAATGTGCAAGTTTTGGATGCCCTGATGAGGTTGCACATGCTTGTGTGGACCAACACCTTACGCCATTTAACATCGACCAACAAATAGCACTTCGGAGGTGTGAAAAAGACATGGATGAGCTACTACTAAATGCCGATAGTTCTCACATATACTAGAGATATCAGTAAACTTTTAGTCAGTACCACTACTAATGAGAACAGATACGTTTCCAGTCACCAAGCTGATCTTTGGCAAGCAAGGAATGTAAAACCTGACAGGCATGTTGGCAGCCAGCCATACGTCAAGCCTAATTTGCCAATGTAATGCCAGGATTCTGCTTATTTGACGGGTGTATGCCCAATTTACCCTGTTCCGGTCCGCCTCGCTGCTGCTGCTTGGATTTGCTCGGTTTGTATCAAACCACTTCAACATAAATAGACTTCTACAGCCTATTAGGAGCAAAATACAGCTAACAGAATAACTATCTGAAATAGACAGCTAACGGCGTGACAGAAGTTCAGCAAATACATGACTTGATTAAAATATCCTGCTTCACTGAATGCTGAATGTTTTGACAGGGTACATAGTCTAGAGGACAGAGGCTTTGGGCAAGGACGCCTGGCTGAATATCCGGTTGCCCTGGACCACTGCTGTGAATATCGCAAAGGATTCTACTGACAGTACTGCAAGCAATGCTAACAGTGATATTATGGGCAAACAGACAATGTTAGCAAATGTTCCTGATGTTGTTTATGAACCCGCTGTGCCATTCGGGACCTGTTATGTCAGACCTGCAGTCCTAAGTGAATGGATCGCTGGAGCATGGCAGGGTAAATCATCCTGATAATGTAGGTCTGGCCTTTAGTAGTGACTCCATATATAGGTATATGAGCGTTTGTTTGTTTGTTTATTGGGATTCTTTAACGTCGCTATCAGCATCAGTGTGTTGCCATTTCAGCAACACACACAAGGTTATATCCATACAGAAGTTCATCTCAACACCAGTCTCTCTCTCACACACACAGCCAATTTAAAGTAATCAATTAAACTAGCATGCATGTCTTTGGAATGTGGGAGGAAACCTGAGTACCCGGAGTAAACCCACGCAGACACGAGGAGGACATGCAGACTCCACACAGAAAGGACCCAGGACGCCCCGCCCAGGGATTGAACCCGGGACCTTCTTGCTGTGAGGCACAGGTACAACCCCCCACCCCCACCCCCCCGGAGCCCCCCATGCCGCCCTCTTAACCGTTTCGGTCAAACACTGTACAAAGTGAATTAATCCAAACCATAAGCCGTTATGCTTTATGTTTAACCAGAGATCTTCAGTGGCTAAGCTAGACATGCATCTAGGCTCCTAGCCCCAATCGAGCAAGCGCAGGGTGACAGCGGCAAGAAAAAAAAAAACTCTAGATGTTTGCAAAACCTTGGGAGGACCAAGACTGAAAAATGGACATTTTTTACATAGGTTTATAGTCACAGATAAAAGAGGCAGAAGGTAAAAAATGTAAAGAAAAATGAAACAACATACAGAATATCATACAGATCACACTGGGATGGTTGTGTTTGTTTTTGTCGTTTGTGCTTTTTTTTTAAACCCACAATTCGGCCCCCGAGGCCATCATTATGTCAGGGTTGCTGGTGCCTACTAATTTACGTGGTTACATACTAGATGGGAACTCACAGGCCTGTAACTTTTGCTGGGATGCCCAATTGTTTGGCTTTGATGATCGGCTGGTTGCCAGGGGACTGTTTTCTCTCTTGTACGCGTGAGGTACGAGATGCCCTTATCCTTAACTTACAACTTCTAAAACCTTACAATTTCAGCAGCTGTAGGTTAAGGGTCTGGCTGTAGGACACAAAGAGGCAGCTTGGCAGATTTGGGATTTAAAACTTGGTCCAACACCCACGTCACTAGGCCACCACAGCCCCCCCCCCCCCCCCTCATAACGGATGTCTGACTGTGAGGCAGGTTACGCAGGTTGAGGTTCTCTCGGTTTGCTGAGCTGAGCTGGAGTTTTAGTGGACATTAGCTTCCACAATCTCTACGGAAGTTTGGAAAAAGAAGTGCATGTGCAAGTGATGTGCATGAAACCATCTGCTTACATTATTATATCATACGAGTTCTCTTCCAGTCCTGCTTCCCTCAAGGCCTCGATGTATCCTTGAACAAAGCTGACATTCGGCTTCTTGTATCCAAACCTCTGCGTGTGATAGTCGATGTACTTTCTGGCCACCGCGAGCTAGAAGAGACGCGCCTCAGGTTAGGGGTAACAGTACAACAATACAGGTTCTACCTGTGAGAGATTGGATGTGTAATATGACAGAATCCCCCCTCCTTTTTTTTTGTTTTTTTTTTAAATATGACCTTTTTACCGGCTGTCCCGAGGTGCACTGAGACTCGGAGGAACCAAATTACTGAACTTAACGGTGCCAGGAAACAGCTGAGCAAAAATACGATTTTTTTTTTTAACTATTAATACCAACTTAACTAAGCAAACATCTAGGACACCCAAGGAGGACCTAGGTCCGTTTTTGAGTCCTGGTGCTCTCAAGGTCTCTTCCTTCTACATTCAGGAAGTTTTTCCTCGCCACTAGGCTTGCTCAAGTTGGGACTGGCCTTTTAAGATCCTATGCTGGAGCTTTGTCTCAAAGCAGCTTTACAGCATTATATTATCTTAAAAGGTCAATCCCAACTTGAGATCCCAATGCAGCAGGAAGAAACCTTGGGGAGGACCAAGACTCCAAAAAAAGCGAGCCGTCCTGCTTGGGTGACCCAGATATAATAGTGAAGTGAAATAGTTATGTTTGTACACACAGTTAAAAACGCATCTTTTTTTTTTTTTTTGCTCACTTTTGCGCTATATGTACAAATCTGACTTTGAATTGGAACAGGGGTGTAACGATTCGATTCACGATACGCATTCGATACCGCAATTCGGTTTTCTCACATTACTTTAATTAGTGCACTGCTCACCAAAACGAGGGGAGGTTTTTCTTTTTTATCCATTTTATCTGTTAACTTTAGTACAGGACGCAGCACACGCGCCAAATTACCAGAACAAAAACTAAATGTAAAAGCTAAAATGTTAAACAAAATGATTTCTTGCAGCTTCTTCCCATCTGAAATAACCAATAACATTTCGTTTTCAGTTCCCTGCGATTAAAAAACATTTTGAACGCGTCTAGCAATTATGCAACAGCGTTAGACGAGATTATCAATCTCCATGAGGCACAATGTGATATTTTTGCATCTCGATGCCTCAGCACGCCCCTACAACTGAAGCTTCGCCTCAGCTCAGCTCACCTCACCAGAGGCGAGATCTGAACCAGATGTGGATCTGACGAGGCGAGGTTGCAGTTACGTTTCTACCCTGACTTGGTGGACCCCGGTTACCAGGGGGCTTGTCTCGGTGGTTATTCCAAAACTTCAGTCGGTGGGGGGCAGCACGGGGGGGGGCCCGTTGGGGGGGTGGCACCGCTGCCTCACAGCAAGAGGGTCCCGGGTTCAATCGTTTCCTCAGTCCTTTCTGTGTGGAGTCTGCATGTCCTCCCCGTGTCTCCGTGGGTTTACTCCGGGTGCTCCGGTTTCCTCCCACAGTCCAAAGACATGTGTGTTAGGTTAACTGGTGTCTCTAAATTGTCATTGACTGTATGTATGTATACATGTATGTATGACTGGTATTCAGATTAACTTGTGTATGGCTGTAACCTTGTGTGTGTCGCTGGATGGCCACTGATGACGATAAGCGACGTTAAATAAGCCCAATAAACAAACATCGGTGGGTGGGCCTGTGGGTGGGGCTGTGTGTGTTTGGCCTTGCGGGCCACTCCTGAACCTCAGTGCCCCACGAGGGATGGCACAACAACCGTAAAGCAGTCCGTTTTTAATTAGATCCCCATGGAAACACTATCTGATGTGGTCAGACACGCCCACCTGGTCTTCGGTCATATCGATTCCGGTGACGTGTCCGTTCTCGCCCACCAGCCGGCTGAGCAGATAGCAGTCACGGCCGCTACCGCAGCCAAGGTCCAGCAACCTGCAGCCCTCCACACACTCGGGTACTGCCAGCCCACAGCCATAGTACCTGAGAGTACAGGTTTGTTATGAATCAGTGCAAAAGTCTAAGGCCACCATTAGATTAGATATCGCTAATACTGTATTATTAATTAGATAACTCGGTTATTTCTTACGTATAACATCGAAATCGAACAGGGAGAGCGGATCCCTTTTTAAATGTCGGTCCTGCCAAGGTTTAGGGAGTTTTGCCATGCCACTGTTGCCCCACGCTTGCTCAATTTGGGATTGGCATTAAAGATTGAACCTGGAAAGCTGCTTTAAGACGACGCGGCATTGTGAAAAAAAAAAAAAAAGCCACTGTAGGAACGCTACAGACATTCAGATTGACTAATTATATTAATTATTATTTAATTTATTTCAGTTTCTTGATTAGAATGCAAAGAAAAAAGGCTGCCACATTAAAAACTGAAAACACGTTCTATAGGATACAGTGGTGAGTATTTAGTGTTTAATCTTCCCTTATACTTAAACAACAGCAGCAGCTGGCAGCTTCATCCGGTTGCCAAGTTGATCCTTTTACAGTCTCCTTGATCAGGAACTGAAATTATGTGGAAGGGGAGCAGCCATTAAAGCTCACAAAGACTACACTGACGATCAATCAGTGGAAAAGAGGATTAGTCATTAATTAAGTTTTGGGTTCACTCATTGACAATATGTTATGTATAATTAATATATCATGGCTAAAACAACTAATGGTGGCCTGAGACTTTTGCATCGTACCGTAAGTGTGTATACTGGGAACACAGTGTTTACAGTGTTCCCTGGTTTATCGCGGGGGTGACGTTCCAGGACCACCCGAAATGAACGGAAATCCGCAAAGTAAGGACGCTCTATTTATTTAAGTACTTATAGACTATTTTAAGTCTTTAAAAACCCTCCCCCACACTTTTACACTACATAAACCCTGTCCCATTCCCTTAATAACTGTAACGCAGCGTAAAAAAGAGCGTTCCGGATAACAGGCTTTAATGTTCAAAATCGGCAGGCACCAATGGGAATCACGGACAGTCCAGGGTCGGCATACCAGGAATACTCGGCGGACAGGATCAAGAAAGGGTTCGGCGAGAAGCGAAAAAACATGAGGCGGAAAACGGGTCGTCAACGGCAAGTACTGCGGTAACCGAAAAACAGTGGCGCTTAGAAAAAAAAACCCAAGAGACTCAGCAAGTGTTGTGTGAGAGAGGAGTGAATATATGCGGTGTGTAACGAGGGGAGTGAATGAGATTCAGGTGTGTGGAATTAACTAGAAGGTGCGCGTGCAGGGGCGCGGGTACGGCCCTGTGTGACAGTAACCACTCCCACACTGTTTATACGGTACTGTTCATACATTACAGTGTACAGTACGGCACTGTGAAATGCTTTGAACTCCTAAACCTACGGTGCGTACAGTCGTTTAAAAATGTTACAAATGTTTAAGAGTAAACTCTTAAATCTACATGCGTAGTTTTAAAATGGGATATGGATATGGGATATGGATATGGGATATGGATATGGGATATGGTCTGACACAACAGGCCACCCAACTCCTGGTACAAGCGGTGGTAATCTCACGCCTCGACTACTGCAATGCCGTACTAACTGTGTAGTAAAACCACTACAGATGATTCAGAATGCAGCAGCACGTCTGGTCTTCAACCAACCAAAACGGGCACATG
>JAUZST010094916.1:0-19062 GCA_034779995.1 Parotocinclus haroldoi
TACATTTTCATTAGGAGCAGCAACAGGACACTAATTGCACATTTCCAGGGAGTGCATACGTTTTGTGTGCATAAAATTTCCCTGCTGACGAAACAAAACAGGAAAAAAATAATGAAACAAAACAAGACCGAAATAATGGAACAAAACAAGACAGAAATGTTGGCATGGGTCCCTGAATTTGATTCTTTTTCAAATGTGCTGAACTGACTGTGTAAAGCACTTAAAAGGCAGCGGCTAGGGAATCTCTATTCAGTAATACACTTCTGGAAATGCTGGCAGTACCTAACCCCTGGTGACCGGCTGGCCCTATCACTCAAATGTCCCAACAGTCTTTGTGGCTTTCTCAAGGATCACAGTGAAATGATCTCTTTTGTTGTGCATCATTAGTTCCATCTGCTGTGTTAGTCTGCTTGTCTATTGTGAGGGCAGGACACTGTCACAGTGGCCAGGGGCAAGGTGAAAGACCCTAGGCCTTGGTGCTCATGTCCTGACCTACTCTTCCTCATCTACCACTCAGAATGCCTGAATCTGTCTCCCTCTGCCCTTCCCCTGTTTTGCTCAGTAACTTTCTCTTTATGTTCTTGTTCCCTCTCAGAGTCTCAGTTTAATTCAGTTTAATAGTTTTGATCGTATAGTACAGTATTGCCAAGGCGTTTGAAATAGATTTACACACACATTGAAATTCAAAGATATTGAAATGACTAATACTTTGCTTGGAGGTAAGAGCCAACTGCCGGAAAGCAATCTTGAATTCTTCTGGGTGGACAGCCACCTGAAGAAGCATGGTGTCAATTAACAATACAATGTGAACTTAAAGATTAAACTGTTTGAAGGGTGCACTTTGTTTAAGTACTGGTATACTGGTAACTTTTGAAAGTAATTTAACAAACTATTTATCATGATCTAAGGGTACATTACATGGACTACATTAAATTATTGACTATGGTTATCTTCAAAGTATAATATAGGCTATTAGGCTGAAAACAAAAATTGGTAAAAGTTAGCTACACCTTCTTATCTGGGACTGACATACATGTACACAGATGAAAAAGAGAGTGAGAGTAGAAATTTGGAAATGTATTTTAGAATTACCTAAGCAATTAACAGATATGTTTGTATCTCTCTTTGTCCGTACTACATTGTTGACTCATTTTTCCTATGTTATTTATTTGAATATTTATCTTGAATTTAGTATGAGCCTGAATATTGTTAGACACTGTATGAGGCTATAGAGACTATACATTTAAAAATAAGAAAATAAAATAAAGAAAATAAATAAAGAAAATAAATTTAAATATACATTTTTTTGATTTATGTTTCTCTTACATAAAATTAAATGTCTGGCTTGGTGAGTAGCAGCGCTTCTCCACAGCAAGAAGGTCCCGGGTTCAATCCCAGGGTGGAGTGGTCTGGGTCCTTTCTGTGTGAAGTCTGCGTGGGTTTACTCAGGGTACTCCAGTTTCCTCCCACAGTCCAACGACATGCATGTTTGATTGTTGCCTTTAGTGTGTGACTGTGTGTATGTGCCCTACGATGGATCGGCACCCTGTCTATGGTTGTTCCTGCCCTTGCACTCAGAGTTGCCGGGTGGACACCAGCTGGCCCACGACCTCATGTGGACTATGCAGAATACAATGGATGGAATATATTTAGTTATTCTTAAGACCTTACTTAGGTGGGTAACTGGATAGGAATATCTTTGAAATGGCAAGGTTTGCCTGCTGTCCGAGGACACTTTACAGTCTTCCTACAGGGCCTGAACTAACTGTAGCAAAAGTTAAAGAAATTATTAATGTTAGAGGAATTTGTCACAGCATATTGTTCCCTGCTGAGTATAGGGGTAAACAGCCACATGAGTGCTCATACTAAGCCCTGTACACTGTTGAAAGTGCCTTGAATGGGAATGCGAGTGCCAGAAATATGCTGCTGGGAATCCTTCAGTCATTCAGCCTTTGACATGTGCCTCCTACCTAACGATTGTTGTACACCAGGTAGTCATAACATGTTGGCTTTCTGGTGTACTGAAGAGCAAAAACATTAAAACCAGATTGAATAACAAATACGGTTGACGGTTGTTACAGCAGCCCATTTTAAGATCTAAAATAGATTATTCAGCAAGCAAAAAATGCGTCTCATAGTTGGTATGCAAATTATTATGGCTAGCTGACTTGATTGGAACATCCCCAAAACCCATGGTTCCCATCCTGTCCCTCCAACCCACCATTATTCTTTTGTAAGATTGTTGTGTACAGGTCTACTCTGTTGAGATGTTAAAAGAAAAATAGCTAAATAGCTTTTTAGCTACATGCTTAGCTCACTTAAAATAGCCAAAATAAAAAGGGAAAAGCTATAAAAGGAACCTAAGAGAAAAAAGCTATAATTTGTTAACATTTGCAAGTAAGACTTTGTAGTTAATCACTTTTTTCTTTTGGGTGCGTGTCTGGGCGGGGGGTGCAGGATGCTCAAGGAACAAAGGTTGGGAACCACTGAGTCAGGTTTTCTTTTTTAACATGTGTGCTGCTTACCAGGAACGTGATTGCCCCAGTATCCACTGTGGCAAGAGGAGAAGATGGTGTAAATATGGGTCTGTGGTGTCCTAGCAGTTAAGGTACTGAACTGTGGACCAGAAGGCTAAGGGTTCAAATCCCAACTCTTCCAATCTGCTACCGTTGGGAACTTAATCCACAATTTTTAATTGTAAGATTTTATCAGTTCCAAGTTGTTTTCAATAAGGGTAACTAAATGAACATGTTATTAACCTGAGGATGCATGTAAATATTAATTTGATATGACATACCTAGGAATTACTATGGACCAGATACCTTTATTGTGTTAGCTGGTTGTTACATTATTTGTTTTATATGAAGAAAGATCAAAATAATGTTGTTCACAATATACTGCCACATGTTTAGTCATACTGGTTTGCAGAGTGTTCATGATGCACCAAACAGACATTACATGTTCTTCATACAAAATATTTTAATATAGATATTTTATTAATTATATAAATAAATGAAAAATCTTCACAAAGTCTTAGTGCTGATGGGCATACACAATTTAACATCTGTCTTCCTCAGAATAATTAATTGTACAGCAGGACACAGGGGACCGAGATGTCTGGACATTTTTTGTTCTTCCCTCTCTGTACTTACAGTCCAAGACAAATCAAGCATAAATTTACATTTTGGAGCTTTGGTGTACAAGTGATAAGGGCTGGTGTTAGCAAAGAAAGTTTTTGAATACGTTAGCTTGATAATCAAATTAGTTTGATTTATTGGACTAATCACCATTGCAAGCAAATCTTTTTTAAATCATAAATTGATAGTAACTGTTTTTTATCTGCTGAATTTTATCTGATATGTTCATAGTTCATATATTTGATATAGTTTTTGTCATGTGATTTCTTTCAAATGCTGCCACACCCTTTTGGCCTGAAATAACACCTCATGTGATAATAAGATTTGCTTAGTTTGACTTCAGTTTGACATCTCTATGCTGCCCTTTGCAATATTGATGATAATTCAGATTATATGGCTATGTGTGTGTGTGTGTGTGTGTGTGTGTGTGTGTGTGTGTGTGTGTGTGTGTGTGTGTGTGTGTGTGTGTGTGTGTGTGGGAATTATATTTTAACCTTCAGTTCTACTGACTCTTCCACTGTTAACAGTTTGGAATAGTGAGTCAGTCTGTTAATTTAGGATTACTGTAATGTCTGGCAGACACTTCGAGCACAGACAAAGGGACACATATACTCTAGCAGTTAGACTTGATGCTATTGGATAAATCACTGTGTTGCTATCACCTAGAGTGACATCCTGTTACCCAAAATCCAAAGTGCTATATTTGTTGAAGCTATTATGAAATAAAAAACCCAGGAAAAAGGCCACTACTTAGTTTGAATTGATTCCCTGAAAACTCTTGCGGTGAATGTGCTTTCATTTTGATGGCATTACTATGGATAGAATGTGTTGTGTCAGTTTCACCTCTCCATTACTTTGTCCATTAGGGTGAAACCACCTGATTTTATTTCTCGCACTCTATTTTCTGTGATAAAATGGAAATTCAAACGCTTATTAAGTCTGAGTGACATCTATGTCTGGGAGCTAGAAGGAAAGTAAGTCAACTATATCTTGTTTCAGTTCATTTTTGCTCAATTTCCCTCTCGTGATCAAATATTTCACTCTCCAGTAGGGTCCTAATGGGAGTGTCAGTTTCGGACGCCCCTATCTCACTCCCATGCTGCCATTACCAGCTCTCCTCGGCTGTTTCAAATTTCTACCTGTCAACAATAATAGCATGGGTCTCAGTTTTAACCAATTTCTCTCCTGCTGTGAAGCAACTAATGGCTACATTTCAGCTACGGCTCTTAAACCAAACCACAGGAGTGTATGTAGGCTGAGATTAGATGTGCCTGCATGGGTGTTGACTTTATTACTGTTAGGTTTTCTTTTTTTAACATGATCTTTGGTGTTTCAGTTGCATCCACTGGTATGTTGTTTAACAAGCACTCATTCGTTAGCTGCTTTCCGGTTGGCCTCATGTACCCTTTATTTTAATCAAGACATCACTGATCCACCCTCAACACACCCAAGTTTCACCATTCTGGTTTCTGGCTGAATTTACAGAACTATGTAGTGCATAATGCAATAATTACTAAATAATACAAGCAAGACTCTGGCTCAAAAATAGAGGTATGACAGGTCTTGCAACATATTTTTACCTTGAGTCTTAACTGTACAATTTAACTATGCTTCAAATATGCATTGTACACTTGCATTGAATAGATTCCAAAGTGAACAGTTTGCCTAAGAAAACATACATGATGTCCTGTGCCTTTCAGTAAAACACAGCCGCTGTTCCCCTGATTTAAGCTGAATTTTGTTGCATTGTTGTCTCAGTTGTAAGTGTCTGGAAACAACAGTTCATCAGTGCCTGGGTGGTACAATGTATAGTTTGTGTGGTTTGTTGATGGAACCCTGCAATGGACTGGTGCTCCATCTGGGGTGTACCTGTGCCAGTTTGAATTCTGGGTTAGGCTCCAGACCCTGCCCTATGACATTGACCAAGATACGTAGGGGTAAAATGGGATGCTTGGATTTTGATTTGCTATTTAATAAATTTCCATTCATTAAGCTCCAGGGGAACTCCAAGGGATTTTATCCAATACTATCAGCAATGTCTAGATTGTTTTCGTTAAGCAGCCATGGCTTGTTAATTTTTATACGATTTATTTAAACTTCTGTTTTACGTGTGTAATAATATGTGATACTAATAATATCATAAAGGATGTTATTATTATTATTATTATTATTATTATTATTATTATTATTATCATTATCAAGACAGTATCTCTGTGTTGAGATCATAATTATGGCATGACCAAAGGTGAAAGGTGAAAAACTGTGAATGATCTGATTTTATTTATTTGTTTATTTTAATAGGAGACATGGTTTTGGGTTATCTACCATGAGTGTGTTGGAGGTCAGTTGGATGGGCTATAGATACTTGGTGCAAAGATTTGGTCTAGTGGTAGGTTGTATACTAAATAGAAAGCCTGATATCCTGTAGACATACATTAAAATGATGAGCAAACCTTTTCTTTCTGTGTGAGCGCGTTATTGCAGTATGTTACTAAGTAATTTTAATATGGCAGGTAAAGCAACGAAAAGCAGTTGAGGTTTTCCTTCAGCTCATGTTGCCAATCAGTATTTCCAACATGAGGAGTCACATTCAGTTTCATGCGTGAATTTAAAAGTGATTTATCAGAATGAGATTAAGTGTGAAGGCAAGCGACACTCAAAATCTCAAGTAGATTGGCACTACAAATTACTGGGTGTAAATACAGTTTGAGCACTGCAAATGTGAATGATAACCCATGAAATATGTGGAAATTGCAGTAATTTTGAAATAAGAGGTGCTCACCCTATTTGTATAGCCATTGTACCATAATGCAGCAACTTGCCACTTAGATGACGTAACATAGAGCAAAGGCTAGCTGATAAAACACCTGAAATTTGTTGTATATTGTATATTTTTAAGAGGATATGTACAGAAGAGACGTGTCCCTGAGACTGAGGTAATCTTAATCTCCTTTTCAAATCCAGAAAGTATTTTAGGTTTGTGTAAATGGGAAGCTTTTGGTTGAAGTTAGCTACACTGATAATGTCAGTGAAGTGTCTGTAGCTGAATCCACGTGCTCCATCCACATTTGGAGGTGTTGTCGCATATACCATATATGACTTACTCCATAATCTAGGATGTGATTTGTTTGCGATAATGTATGGATTTTACAAGGTTGTCTGGAAAAATATTTTTCCTGGGTGTATCCAGTGAAACTATAATCCCACCACAGTTGTTATAATCCCAACACCTACTTTCTGTGGTTTTCTGTTTCAAAAGTGTTGCAAAAAGGCATTGCTAAATAAATGGTTCTGTGTAACTTTTAGTATTACATTCAGGTGCACATCTCACAGCACTTGAAACATAAATTATCTAGCCAACATGTAAGCAATTCCAAATTTAGCACTTAGTTTTAAGCATTCATTTAACCAATTCCTCTGACTATATTAAATATTTTGCTTGTCTTAAATCTTAAGGTAATATCTTGTGTTTAATATTAATCCTAAGAATATATATGTCCAACTACCATATATAACCATTGTTGTCTTGCTCACACTTTGTTTTGTTCTCTTGAAGGTTGATGATCTGTTCATCTTACCCACAAATTCAAAAGTAATGTTTCAATGCAAGGATAGCCTCTGATTTTATTTTGGAAAGAGCAGTAGCAGACTTTTAAATTAAAGCAATCTCTGGGTGTATTGTAAACTCTAAGATTTAAATCACTTTCATGTTAACATGTTTATGTACTGTGGCCCCTGAATTACAGTCAAGGCTTTGGCCTTAAAGGGATTTATATAGTGAGTGATCCTAATCCATCCCTGTGTGTGAGGACACCTGCTGTTCTGTGCCTCATAAAAGAAACCATGTAGCTTGGAGAACTTTTCCTAAACCAAAGATTTGGTGACCCAGTCAAACTATAGCTAGATCTGATTATATATTTTATCGAGATTCCATGAATTCATGAATGCAGATGTAGGTGGGCTGTAGCACTACTCTGAAAGTATTGCTCTCAAACTACTCAATCACTGAAACATTCACTTGTCCCGCACTTACCTCAACCAATATCTGCTGCAGACAAAAGGAGACTGAGATTCTGATTGGATTTTTAACTTGGGAAACTCTCCCTAACTCTCACATTGTGCCTGAGGAGCATTAATAAAATATTACATAGGTGTTATGAGATGGGTAGCAAAAACTACTGTTGCTTATGAACTTTGTTCATTAAAAAATACATTTGCAACCAAGTTGTTCGAAACGATCTACAACACAATGTATAGATATTCAGCATGCGAAGCATAATACTGTAAAAAAACAAGTTCTTACTAAATTCCAGTGAACATTTGAAGAACTTATCCAGTGTGATCTGAAGCGTTCTCTTAATGGACAAAATCAAGATAGTGGTGGGTGTGTTCACCTGCCGCTGGTTTTGCTCTTGTCAACAACTTTCTCCCATAAATCGCTGATCCGCTTTGTATCCACTAAGTGGTGACTTGTGGCTTATTTTTCTCTCAGGTACTTTGGTCTGATTAAGCGCAATTTTTGTCCAAATAAGTGAATAATATTACACGTATGTAATAGGATTTGTTTTGATACATCAGGATTTTGTCCGAATAAGCGACTGGTCCCATTAACCGGATTCGACTGTATATGAACTATAAAAGAGGATAAAAGGGCCTAAATAATAAAAAGAGCTAAAAAAGGGAAAAAGTGCGCTGCTGTGTCGCGTGCATAAAAACACCAACCTCCAAACATGGCCAGGGTGCGACTAAATCGCGAAAACGCCGAAGCGCCAGGGGACAGACGTGCAGCACGCAGGATAAAGCAAACGCGTGCATGAACGCGTGTAAATCACAACGTGCCGCAGCGCAGAAGCCATGCCGGGCCGCATCTCATTTGAAGAGCGCAGCCGGGTGGCGAAACCTCAAACTGGGGCGCGTCTCATTTAGGACGAGCAGCCGACTAGAGTGGCGGGTGCGTGGATAGAATCAGTGTGATGACCTGGCCACAAACAATGGTAGAACCCGCTATTAAGTAAAGGGCTCAACAAATGTTCGTAATCAGGTCATATATAATCATAGCCAGAGAAGTCAACAACTAACACCCAGAAAGACCACTAATTTCACACAGCTCTGTTACTGATCCATCGTAGACAAATTCCGAGAAACCAGTAGTGTGGACAACAAGCCACATAGTGGTTGTCTGAAGACTGTTACTGACAATGCAATGCCCATTGCTGCATGCTCAACAAAGTCCATGGTGGAACATGTGACATGTGACCTGTGACTTTTGACTCACCCTGTAGAAAATGTAATAAAAAATTGATTAAGTGGAACATTTGATGTTGCAGACCTTCCCAAAACCTGGCTAAGAGATTTTCCTGCACATTTATCAGCTGAGAGTTAGTCAGTGTCCCTTGTGGCAGCATGATTGACCAAATACTTCTCTCAAGGTCAGTTTCTGGCTCACATATCTTGTGTGTTAGGAAGAACAAAGGTAAAGAGGATGGATACACGATATGAACAAAAAAAGAGCAAAATCAACTACAGTAGTTGATGAGTAGTTAATGTGTTTAGTTACCATAAGAATAATTGATAACTGATTTCTAATAACTAAGCTATAAGCTATATTCACAGATGTATTCAGTTTAACATTGGATTAAATTAATATTATTTTCTGAAAATAAGGTTTAGGTATATTGTTTTGGTAACTATTTATTGACTAGCTATGTACCATTTATATAACGTCTATTTCCATTCAGTGTTACATACATTTTTGGCCGAGATCTTTGGCCGCGATATATCCACTCTCTCTAGACCTGCCGATGAGAGATTGGCTATACTCCTTAAAGTCTTTTCCAGTACATAAAGGTCAAGGTCAGGACTCTGTGGTGGAACATTCATGTGTGACAATTAATCCTCACCCTCCCAGAACAACTCACAATTTGAGCCTAATGAATCTTGGCATTTTTCTCCTGGAATCAGGAAAGGAAAAAATACACTGATCGGATAATCTGGTCATTCAGTGTATTTAGCTACTTAGCTGATTTGTATTGCCACATAACATTGATGAGCCTAGATCTGACCAGTTGAAGTGACCTCAGCTAAAAACAATGTCCTCCAGAGGCTTGTACAGACATACTATGTAAGATGGGTGCCACGCTTCTGTGGCTTCTTTTCTTACCCATTTGCGACCTTCGATCTCAGTCAGGACAAATATGGACTCATCAGACCACACAACGTTTTCACATTGCTTCAGTGTGTAAACTTTATGCTCCCCAGATAAAGTTAAACCTCTTTTCCAAAGTGACCTCACTAATTTTTTTCTACATTTTCACCATGCATTAAGTGATACCTGATCTTGGTCATTCAATTTTTTTAACAATCAAATTACTTCAGAGAAATAAGAAATCCACCACCGTCATTTTCAGGTTTTAGTAATACAATTCTTAACTCAATTCTAATTATTTACTATAGTTAGTTTCCTAGTTACCTAGTTTTTCCCCCATAATTCATCTTTTTCATGACCGCCGGATTGGTCTTCCTACATGGTTGTTTATAAAGTGAGAAGCTACTCAATACATCAATCAGGGTCAGAAGAACTGTTGCCACTGCAGTAATTTTCCAATCAAGTGCCCTTGAGTATTTGTGGTCGCTTTTTTGGCCTAGCAGTGTTACATAGCTTACCTTAATCCTTGGTGGCTCCTTAGTAAGAGCAAGTGAAGCTTGCAGTGCAAGGTTGAGTGATGCATCCGTGGAACCCTGTAATGGCTAGACCCGGATGCAGGGTCTCTTCCTGTGCAGTGAATTCTACGCTACATTGTAAAATCATATGTTTAAGTTGAATACACCAATCATTTCAACCCATGGGCTGTACTGTCATGTCGCAAACAACTCTTTCCCCCTCACTGTAAAGGTGCCCCTAGGTTTGAAATCTCAGGGCCTTGTACAGTGGTACAATGTAAGACTTTTTGGAAACTATGATTATTAAATAGTTTCCTCTTGCTGTTTTATGCATTCTAAAACTCATACCAACTTCATAGGCAAGGCACGTTTATTTGTATAGCACCATTCATACATGGGACAATTCAAAGTGCTTTAAAGAATAATGTAAAAAAATAATTTAATTAAATTAAAAAGATTCAAATAGAAAACGCAAGGTTAAAAGTGCAATTAAAGTACAATTAAAACACCATTAAAACAATAAACATTAAATCTTTAGGAAATAGTTTAAAATCAATAACATAATAATAAAAAGCAAAGAGCAGAAAGCCTCTGTCTGATGTTCTCCGTGTTCGAGATATGACCAGTGATGGTCACAGCTGGTACAGCTGTCTTAAAGTCTATTCTCTGAGCCACAGGAAACCAGTGCAGAGAACTGAGTACAGGACTAATATGGTTGTACTTAATGGTTTTAGTCAGGACTCGAGCAGCAGCATTCTGGATGTACTGCAGTTATGTTACAGCTCGTTTAGAAAGTCCAGTGAGCAGACTGTTACAGTAGTCTAACCTGCTGGAGATTAAAGTATGGATAAGGCTTTTTAGTTCTGATTTAGACAGTATACTTTTGAGTCTTGCGGTGGTAAAAAAAAGTGGTAAAAAGCTGCTGATACTAACCAGTGCTACAAATATTGGCTTACTGTATAAAAAAATAAAAAAAATAAATAAATACATTTTTTGCAGACAGTATAAACCTGAGACATTTCATGTTTTGTCTGGTCAACTTCATTTCATTTGTTAATAAATACCCATTCTTTAATTTTAGGTCCAAATCATTTAGATTGGATTTTGCCACTCTACTAAATGTTCTAAACTTCAAAATGTTTAATGGTACAAATGACAGTTCATAGATTACTTGTAATCAAACTATATAAACTTTTATGATCAGTTATCTACACTTCCAATTTGAATTTTCTTTCGTTGTAATTTGTGTTGGTATACGAGTTCCTGTTGATCCCTTTAAAACAAGTAGATAATTTAAATAAATGTAAAATATGGTGTCACTAAAGCTAGTACCCTGTGCTATTTTTATAACATCATAAAACCATGACACAGAAGTATACATGTACTTATTTTATGAAGTCATATTTATTTGAGTAAAAACAGTATTGTCATATTTTGTTTATATTGTAGGGATACTACTGTGTGACAATTTTGTATTCGTCCTTACCTCAATGATTTCAAATCTTCGGTATAATCTTCTGTTATGAGTCTTTAATGCAGAAATTATAAAGAGGTCATATATTCTTGCTTTCTTACATTCTTAGCTTAGTTCTTAACTAAAATCATTTAAAAATATAATTTATAATTAAATAAAAGTATGAGATCATCCTTTGGGAATCGCCACAAACATAGTCCATTAAAATATATGTGCAGTATATTCCAACATTTTCCAATCATGCATTTTATTTACTGAATACTGTATAATATGAAATAATACAGTGCCTAATTTAAATGCATTTTTGACTAGGTTAAATTTTGTAGATACAACAAATTGACAGCTAGTGGCATTGGATTTAATACTGCTCATCTCTGTGGTAGATAGCACAGGAGAAATTACCCAAGATCCAATGTTGCACTGTAAATAATGGAGATCTGTATATGTGCATCTGATTCAACTGTAATGGCAATCCATAACATATGCCATTATTTGTAGATGATATACACTCACTGTAGTGCACTTTATTAGGTGCACTTGCTTATTTCTGCACTGCACTTAATGTTCGTTTTATTAGTTCCACTTACCATACAGAAGCGCTTTGTGATTCTATAATTACAGTCTGTATCCATCTATTTCTCTACTTTTTTTGTTCATCTCCTGTACTCTGTACTCTATTTTATAATGGCCAGAAGGACCACCACAGATCAGGTACTGTTTGGGTGGTGGATCATTCTGACTTTACATCTTCAAGGTGGAATATTGTGGTAGATGTATTTAATAGAGTGGGCAGAAAGTGAACACAGTATTTACAAACTCCAACACTGCTGCTATGTCTGCGATGTCAGTCTTACCAGATAAACACACAACCACCACTTCTGTGTCAGTACTGCTGAGAATTGTCCACCATACAGAAGCAAGGAGATGTAATCTAATAAAGTGATCGGCAAGTGTATAGTGAGTTTCATGTACATGTAATGTAAATGTGAATTACTGCAACACTGTTAATATTAATGTACTAATATTAAAAACAAACAAAATAAAAAAACAAAAAAATAAACAAAAAAATAGCTTTGACCACTGGTTGAATAGACAATTAGCTATCCTATTCTTAATAGATACAGAAAGAACAGAACAATTGAATAATGACACTTAGTTTTATAAGACTGATATGTTTGATTTATTTATCCTGATGTTTTGATTTTCTGAGTTGATTTGTGGTTTGGGCATTACTGGATGCAAGAGAATGGTTCTGAAAAGCATGTTAAATAGGACTACTCAAGTTTAAAATTCAAGAGGAAAGGAATCCATCTGGAAGATGAATAATTTAGATGGCTCAAGTTGGTTCCTGTTGCTGTTGTTTGTGGCATGCTCCTCCTCCTCCTTGCATCCCCTAGAACAGACACTACTCCTGAAGCTTGTCTTTATACTGTGAGTTTAGATATGTCAGTGCATATGCGGCATTGCTATGTGTTGGACAGGCATATTGTATGAGACTGTGGCTAGATAAGAGAGCATGGCAATTGCTATAATTGCATTACACTTTTAAATATGATCTATACTGTAAAATAAAATCTCATCTAATGTCAGATTTCCAAAGTTTAAACAACCTTGAATCCAAAAGTCCAAAAATCTTGTTACTTGGTGCAGGTTTGTTTGCTGCTGGGCAGCGAAGGACAATTCAATATAGATTGTTTTGTGGACTTAACTGGGGGCAGCTCCACAGAATGGTGTCTTGAACACTGTAAACGATTATATATTACTAGCTAGCAGTACTGCTATTAGTACAGCTGAAAACTAAGCATATGATTGACCGATTACTCCCAGTCATTCACTACTTATATAAGTATTCCTCTATTAATAATCACTGTTTAAATGTTTTTCATAAAATATAAACGCTTCAGGCTTACTGAAGTTAAAACTACTTTGGGTGTCTCTCTGAATCGCTTTTGATAAAGCACAAACCAAGTTTTACTGTAATGTGTTTCTGCACTGTTGCTGTGAGGAGTGAGGTGGAGCATCTCTCTTTAATAGCAAATGAAGGGGGGTGTTTTTGGGGGGGGCTGTTGGGGTGGAGTTTGATGTGACAGGCCTTTGGAATCCCAACCTCTCTCTCCTGGCGCCTGCACTAATCAACCCCTGTAATTTATGCAGAAAATATGATTTATATTTAATTTCACTACACTTGCATTGTTAATTTGAGATGTAATTAACGCGTCGCCACGGCAACTAATTTCTCAATGCCGTAAATTATCGCCGCCTTTTCATCAAAATTCAGTTACTTTGGCTCCTGTGTGCAATGTACTGATGCAATTAGGTTACTGGGGCAACCTGAAAAGTGTTCATTTTCTTTTGTTTAATTGCAGCAAGGCAGAAGTTTGTATAACACAGTCATGTTCACTTTTTTGCTGAACAAAGAAGCATTTTAGAAATGTAGAAGAAATGTAGTACAACAAAATGCCCCCACTCTCTTTTGTTCTGTGTTCCTGTTTTTATGAGCTTGTCCCCTCTCACGCATGCATGTTGCATCAGATGCTTTGAATTTGTATCCGTAACAAATGGTGTATTATGTCTTTCTATTGTCCCTTTTACTTTTTTACTTATTAAACGTTTTATCAAAGAAGATCTAATATGGTGTCCTTGTAGAACAAAGTGCGTCTATAATTAATTAATTTGCCATCAGCACCAGCTTCTGTGTTTGTAGATACTGAAAAAGCCTAAATTTTCCTCGTCTGGTCTAGTGCCCATAACAGGTCATACTTAAGCTTTGGTTAACTAGAAAGGTAATTACATTTGTAAGCAGGCTTTTTGAATCTTCTGAGCCTGGCCAATAATATGAGTGGGGATTACAGCCATCCTGAGTCACAGCTGTAAGCAAAACAGGGTAAGGTCTTCTGACCATGTGAGATCTACAGCTCTAAACCTATAATACAAACCTATAATTGGCCTCCATTTCTGCTCATGGGCCAGTCTTAGTGCACTGAACTTATTTTGCACGCCATTTTCTATAAATGTGGAAATATGCTTTTGTTAAAGACCAGAATGTTGCACTTTTCCTTTTTTTAATCAGCAGGTTGTAGAATTGGGTGGAGTAGATAAAGATTATTTGTGATCCGGCAGACATACTACTTGTGCACTGGGTTATGTACTCAGTTTATGAAAAACCTTCATACAGATAGTTAAACTCTTGTCTGGGTTGTCTGGCGGGACCAGATAATATCTTGTAATAAAAATGCAGAACTTCTAATATGTTGGTAGTGGAATGTTGATAATGAGCATAGACTTACCAATGAGGACTACTTCTTCAATTCACCCCTGATACATTGCTCTATAACACAATTTGCATTTACAGAATCTATATCTATAACACAAGCTAAATAATGTTCCCAAACTACTGAACAAACACAGCTTAACTGAACAGACTTACAACATAGCTTCATAGCAAATCAACCTGTGGTAAAACAACGTTCATGCCACTTTGCTAGCTGTATTGGAAGGCTAATTTAATTATGTAGTATGGCCAAAACAGGGGCTTTTCAGAACATATTGAAATAATCTGTTACTATAAATAAGCAATGTGCAATACATAGTTAAAATGTCAAAGTGATGTATAAGAAATACAGTATTATAAACGTACTGTGTTGTCATTAGGTCATGAACTTTGTTTTACATCTTATTTAATTATTTACTATAATCCATCATTTAAAACTGATTGCAAAGATATGATTCACCCTACACAGAAGTCCCAAATTCTATTTCACTGCAAGAATGAGGAAAATAAATGTTTGTGTATGTTTTGTTTTTTTGTGCAAAAAGCTACTTGTGAGCAAATTATGCAACATAAAATAACAATCATATTATTATATTCAAAATAGAATTTGTTCTAAAAAAAATTGTAGCTGCCTTTCAACATTTTTAAGGATTTTTGTTCAGCCTGGAGAGTCCCAGCACGTCTTGTGCAGCTGTCAGCAGTAACCTCGGCATGTCCTCACTACTTTGATATCTCCGATACGTTTGATTCTCTGTGATTGTACCAGGGGATTGACTTGCCGTATCCCTTTCTGAGGGGGGGGAGAAGGTGTCTTATCCTGCACCACTGTCCCTGCTGACAGAAAACAACAGATTACCATCATTTACAGAGACAGCGTAATGCGTGAACAGGGAGAGCTAGAGGCCACTGTGGACAGGTTCCTTAGGGATATGCTGAAAGAAAAGCATAATCTTTAAAAGCCTTGCCCTCACCATGCTGGTGACACATTTGATTTCCACCATAACTTCTTTCATGATGTGTTTTCTTCAGAAGCCAAGCTCAGAGTGACTATGAGCCTCTTCAGATGTAGTGGCTTTAGCATAATTACTGATGCTACGTTCCAGCCTTTGATCCAATATTGTTATATTCTGTGTCTGACATTCTTTCAGTGCGTGTCAAGTGTGAGGAGCTTCTCTCTGTTTATCCGTAATGCATCCTGTTACAGCAGTCTCTTGGGTTAGCAGATATTATAGTGGTAATGTTGTATGTTGTTATCAGTAGATTTACAGCCCCAAACAAAAAATAGTTGGGACATTATGGAAAATTATGGAGATTTTTTTATGCAGTGTTTACTTTAACTTTTAATTGCAGATTATATAAAATGTTTTGTCTGGTCAAATTCCTTTCATTTGTTAATAAACATTAACTGCTGCATTTCAGGACTGAAACACATTACAAAAAAGTTGAGATGGGGCAATATAGTGCTGGTTATAATAAGTTGGGATTGATTATAATCGTCTGGGTTAATTAATTATGTAATTTCAAACAGGTGATTGTGATGATGCTTTGGTACAAAAGCAATATCCATGAAAGGCTGTGTCTTTAAGGGGCAATGATGGGCAGAGGGCAGAGGAACCTCATACTATGACAGACCCTGGCTTTATTACTTGTTACAGCCTGGATGATAAGTATGGTATGGAGCACACAGTGTACATTTTCTTACAAAACAGATAAGAAATAGTGAGTGTTCTGACCACAATACACATTTCCACTGTGCAGTGGTGCATATGGACAATGTTAGACTGCACAACTTTTTTTGGCAAAGGAAATTTTTTGGCATTTGTTAACGTAACTCAAGCACTCGAATACAAATTAATCCTTTGCCAATGTGTTTTTATCAGCTATTGATGAATGATGGTTCTGGATGCAGTGCCGTTTGAGGCATCAGAGATCACAGAGCTTAGGTTTGCACCCTTGCCCTTTAATAATCATTAATTTAAGGAATAATGATAGTAGACTGTAGATCAGGAATTAGGTAAAAGCTTTCAAATCTCTTTGACGAACATTGTTTTTAAACTTTTTAATAACTTTGTCACTTATTTTTTGAAGAAAATGAAAACTTGAAGATCCTTTGCACATCTTTTCTAAAAATATTCTAAGACTCTTTCGTACCAAATCATTACGATCACATCACAAGTTGACATTACCTGTTTGGAATCAAATCACTATTATACTTTTTTTTTTTTTTTTTACATAAGTACTACCAATAAATTTTTCCCAAACTGAATTGAATGTGTTGCATGCCTGAAATGCAAGAATGGATGTATAATGACAAATGAAATGAAGAATAGCATGATAAATATGAACAATCTTGGGACCATGCAATGAAATAAAAGTCTAAATAAACGTAAAATGTGCTGTTTTTTCATACTGTCATCTCATAACTGTTTCTGATTTGGGGATGCACATTAGTAGTTCTTGCCTATGTTTATATACATATTTTAAATATCTGCATTTAAGGGTTAGATGGAAGATAATAAGCTGCTCAATATGTAAAAGGGGGGACAAAATTACAGAAACTGGTAACAGTATAATAAGAAATGGCATTCCTCCATTATTTTGAGAGAAGAAGGAAATAAAGATCTATTTTGAAGTGGACTTTGGTAATTCTCATATACCTGATAAAATTTACTAGTTAATTGCCATGCTTAGTAAGAGCACGGGATCTGCTGGACTCCAGACCCTGTTGTGTACCCCTATAATCAAGGTTTAATGATATCTAAATCTAGTAATTGTGGAGGCCTGGAAAGGGCCTCAACTTCATTCTTGTGCCATAACCCCCCTCACCCCACCCCAAATAATTGTAGCAATATGTCTGGGGGCATTATCATCTTGGATTATGGGGAACATAAAACGAAAGGAGTGTTTGCACCATAGGGTGCACATAGTCCTGGATAATTGTCTCATATTTGTTGACTTGTAGGATAATGTGAAGTAATCACTGGACTTAATGATTTCCCCAAGATAGCTGTCCATATTATTATAGATCCCCCACTGCACTTAATAGGTGGAAGGGGATATTGTGGTTTGAAGCCAAACTTAAATTCATTTATATATGGGAAATTATGATGAAAGTTTAATTCTTAATAAAACACATTTACACTTGAAATTGATATTCTTAAGTTTAAGACAATATATTCCAAATTGCAACCCTGCCATCAATTCCAGCTTTGTAACATATATGGCATACAATGTGAAACTTATTTTATTCTGTACAAACAATGGAGATTTTTCAATTTAAAACCCCATCATTCTGGAAACATGCCGCCCAAATCTCCAAATGCTGTTGGCAAGTGGATGTTTCTTCAGGAGAACTACCCAGCTTTTTGTGTAGACAGATTGATTCACAATTTTAAAGTAATTAAAAATCACTCACCAACAACATATGCTGATGTTCACATGCGAGGTTAAGACTCAAATTGCATACAGCCACAGACACAGGGTTTCCTGCATAGTATGTCAAAATATCAACGACCTCATTGGTGATGTATGACGTTAACACACTGCCTAAGTCTTTATTAGCATGTTTGAAATGCAATCATGGTGATTTAAGAACACCATTGTCTGTTACTGCTGCTAAATGCACTAATCAGAAATGTTGAAATTGACTCAAGATGTTTTAATGAGCATGTTTTTATGCATGTTTGAAATGGAAAATGGTCATATAACGGTCAGTTAATCGAAATCTTAATGCCTACTGAGATTTCTGGTTTACTTTTCATTTGCAAAATAGTTGGCTGCAAATACTTGCTTTTCCTCAGATTTCTGAGAAGGTCAGAATAATTGTTTTGTTTTACTCTTCCATAGTAAAGAATGACTACACATGACAGATATGTTAAACTTTAAGAAGATAGAAACAAATCCACAAAAAGTTTATTAATCAAATTTGCTTCTTGAAGTCTAATGCAGTATTTGCTTTTGTCACATTTATTCCCCTTTTACCAATACAAGGGCCCCTGGAAGACGAGTTACCAAGGAACACAAAATTTTAATTAGTGTATTTTAATCATTCAGGCTTTTCGAGCTAATCCACAGACCCCTGAGAATTCCCAAGATGCAGCTCTGAGCTGCTTTACCATTTATTGTTGAGTCTATTATAATTACTGTTAGCAGGTGGGGGTTGGGAGACGTTTATTATGTTTTTCCATCTTTATTATAATTACTTGAAAAAAAATACGATGCTGTTTCATTAAATTTGGAGATGATTTCATGTTAGCTTTTTGTCCTCTATCTCATTGGCATTTTGTATGTAAAGCAATTATATTCACTTTCATTCTATGACATATTTATATTTATATGTTCCACAGATTCACATGTAAGATACTAAAACTGAAAGAAATAATTTTAAGAACAAAAACCATAAGGAAATGCTTTTCTGGGACTGCTTTTAAAATCTGTAAAGCATGCGTGTGTGTGTGTGTGTGTGTGTGTGTGTGTGTGTGTGTGTGTGTGTGTGTGTGTGTGTGTGTGTGTTTGTGTGT
>JAUZST010094927.1:0-19054 GCA_034779995.1 Parotocinclus haroldoi
TCTCTCTCTCTCTCTCTCTCTCTCTCTCTCTCTCTCTCTCTCTCTCTCTCTCTCTCTCTCTCTCTCTCTCTCTGCACTGTCTCAGATTAGACAGGCCATTCGTAGGCGAGAATGGGGAGGATGGGGTCTGGGCCAAAAGACAGAACACCAGCCTCCTAATTGATGACTCCCTTTGAGTGAGAAACACCAGACTAGATTGATGGTCCTGCAATTTAGAGCATTTGGAATGGATCCTAGCAGCAGCCATTAACTCAATAACATGTCGCCCAAAGTAAAGCCAAACCCCTTCATGTGACAACAGAACGAAATGAGGGATTGGATCCATTACAACGAATCTGCACCAATACTGTTTGGAAAACAATGAGCACTGAATATACCAGCACATTATAGGAGTACATAAAAGCTCTGGTAATCATTGCTGTAATGTTGGCTTCATAAAGTAGCCTACAGGAATAAGTTAAATATGTACTACTGAATACAGCAACACAACCGCGTGCATTCTCATGCGACATCCTACAGTACAATAGACACTTTTCACATTTCCTGAACTTCATTGTTAAAAAGGCAACGTGACCTATCTTTTAAAAAACAAAATGGCTTTTTATTGAAAACAGACCAGCTATGCAACTATAAATATTACATTAGTACCATAATCACAAAGTACACACTGGAAGGTGTGTCAAAACCTACTAGAATTATTGAAGCAGATATAAATTCAACCTTCTTGCTGTCTGCATGTTAGCTTTGTCAAAACAATTACCAGACCAGACCAGAAGCCTGGTATACTAGTTGTTTGCCTAATAGTCATGTGCATTTGTGAAGTACATAAATCATGATTATTGTGGTATATTTTAACACAATTTTTTTCTATTAAATAAAAACTGACAACACTATGCAGTACACCATACAACACTGAAATTGAAATGCCACCTCTGTTTCATGTATTACAGTTTATTAGCAGTTAGCTTGCTAGCATGACAGTGGAACTGTGATATATGCTGCATACTGCAGATTCAAAACATCACAGATGTCACTGATAGTGTACAAACTGTACAAACGAAGAGTGCAACACATTCCATATGGCTTTGAATAAATAATAAAACTGACAGAGGACACAAGTCATATTCGTAGGAGAGTAAGTGCCTAGCTGCCAGCACAGGGCGTAGGGCATGTACAACCCTAGACAGGGGGCCAATCCAATGTAGGGCACATACAATAATTCACTTAGGGCATGTTAGAAACTCAAATTGACCTTCTACAATTCTTTGGAATGTGGGAGATAACCCACATTTGTGAGGCGACAGAACTAACCACTGCACCACCATAACACCCCAACGTGAGATTCTGATTTAAAAAAAAAACTCCACTTTTGAAGTACATAGACAGGCATGAGAGCTCAAAATGAAACTTATTTGAAAAGATTCTTCATTCATAAGATTACAAAGTTGAAAGTTGTCATTGATATTCATGTAGGTCACGGTGTACAAAGAGCATGTTTTTTTATATGCACAAGAGCTTGGTAATCCAAACATAACCCTTATGCACCAGTGTGAATCTCAAAAGTGTCTGTTTAGATAACTTATCCTGCCTCTGTCAGCACTGCCTTTCTAATCTATAATGGAGTGCTCTGAATATGTAAACAGAATCCTGTAATATGGGACACACTTGGTTTGCACAACACAACACAGAGCAAGGCAGCACGAATGTGGCCACAGTACAAACCATAGCTTAAGACTGAAAATTATAGTGCACGTTTCTATATTTACCACTCATGTATATTCATAGCTTTGTTTCATTCATAATGAGAATATGAACCGGCATTAGAAATAAACATTTAAACATCTGTTCAAGGCAAATTAACCCTTTTCCCTCTTTTGAAGGTCATGTGGTCACAGTTTGGACACACCTGAAGGCAGGCTCATTTTTTAATGTGTTTGCTCTCACCACACAGGATCCTAAATGTAGGTTACTCTGTGGACTGCAGTAAATCTGAAGTGTTACTTTTTATACGTGACATTTAATTGCGCTGATTTTAATTTTGCAATTTCTCAATTTCAGCAAAGCATCACCTGGAGGTATGAAGAGGAATTTTCCATCCTTTTAATGTAGCTTTGATTAAAAAGATGCATAGATCTGTAACGTATATTAGCCCAAAGATGTTGAGAAGATTTCTCACAGGAAATGTGGTTATCTGGAGGAATGGATAGTGTGAGAGCATTTATTACAGCTTGCTTATAACCTCCAGGCTCAGCCTGCTATTGCAGCAAGTAACAAGTGCTTTAGTTGTCCTTACCTTATTTAACTCTATAAAGAAACACAGCGCAATGACTTTATTATGGCCCAGCCGAACACAGTCAAATCGATCTGGTCAGTCTTTCAATGGCCACATCAATCTTCGTATAGGAAAAAAAAACACAATCAAACCAAAGCTGTTTGTGTTCTGCTTGTTTTTGCCCTGCAGGAGCAGTTGAGCCAGATTCATTTCTGACGAAGGGTCCCTTCAGTAATTAAGAGGGTTCAGATAAACTCTGTGGTAGCCCTGCAGTATGACACTGAGAGAGAGATAAATTAACAGCTAATGAGAAAATGATTGCACTTCTCAAGACTCAAGACGGGTACATTCACAGTTGTAGCCAACTTCACACCTTTGTTTATTCTCAGCTCTCACAGTGTGTGTATGAATCTGCGTGTTAACGTGAGAGTAGGCACTGATACAACATATCTATGCAATCTCTATGCAAGTGTGTGTGTGTGTGTGTGGAAGCTGGCCATCAGTCAGTTAAAAGGTGTCAGCATAAATAGCTTGCTGCAAGTGAACCTTGTAGGTGTGTTGCAAGCTTCTGATGAGTGATGATCAAGAGATGTTTCAACAGGGAAGAGCATCAAATGCAGTTGAAGGATGAGCTGAAATGCTTCACTTCTTAAGGCAAATATTAATTACCCGAGTTGTAATGGACTGCAGTGTCAACCCTTTAGAATGTTATATATTTTTGCATAAACATTGTTTTCACACAATGCCTAAAGTTAGACAAAGAGAACACAATTGAACCATTTTTACATTTTCTTATCTGCATATTCCTTGTCAGGGTCATGGGAAAGCAATAAGATAAAAAAATCTTATTTGGTTTCATCTGTTTACAAAATGTTTTCCAGTAGCCTTCTGACAGCAATGTTCTTTCGGGAGAGAAGTGGGGCTTTCCTTTCAACTACTGAAAATTAACATAGTCAGTGTGAGAGATGGCATTTAGTTGCTTTAGAATTTGCCCTGGCTTCCTTTGTGAGCTTGCAAACTAGGGCAAATACTTGCATTAATATTTGTTCGTCGAACTTTCCGATGCAGACATTGCTCTTGAATTTCATGATGTTTGAATTCCACATTTGGAGTCCAAACTCTTTAAAGATGGTTTTAATTTTTTTTTCCACGCTGTTGTGCATCAAGGTGTCTTGTTTTCTGAGCTTATCAGTAATCTCTTTTGTTCATAACATGATACACTTCCACAAACATGATGTGAAAATTTGATGACTTTGATGGATCCCTGTTCTTTAAACACAACAGACTGCCCAGTCGTGCTCGACTGTCAGATACATGCAGATGCAAATCTAAACTTGCATCTAAACAAACTGGGATGCTGCCAAAATCAAACACACAGACAAAACTGGACTCAACACGAGACTCAGACAGACAGGGAACCAATACATAGCCAAGACATGGTTATGAACAAGAAACTTCTGCCTGGTAGAATGGAGATGTTGGACCAGAAAATCTGGAGGAACAGAACGACCTCATACTTAAACGAGGGAATATCTTTCTTTTTACTTTCATACCAGCATCAGATGATACTCAGAGATGTAACATTATTTTAGCGTTAAAGTAGAAAAATGTGATGTTTGCATATACAAGCATATATTATAATATAATAATTAAATAAATTGTTGCATATTATTTTACATGGTTCTCATTTCCTAGTAAACCATGTAAACCTAATTAGTAAAAAAACACGGCTAACTTTCTTCTGAAATGTTTATATCAGTACCATGTTCAACAACCGGTGAACCCTTTGAGTCTTCTGTGATGAAAGGTTTTGACTACGGAGTGGAAAGTTGTGAATTCTACACTCCAGCACCATCTCACATTACAAACAGAGGTCAATCCACTTGTCCAGACAGCACAGGAGTGGCGAGACTGAGACTGTGAAATCACCCAAATGTAGATCAGTGGGGATCAATAGCCATGTTTAAACATGTAGGATGGATAATGGTCACGTAGTGATTCATAGAAAACAAAAATTGGTCCCCATCATTCACCACCGGCACTATTATAACTGCTATAGACAGATGAGCATGTGTCATCCCAGCCCATTGTAGCTGGTGGAAAGTTCAGTGACTTCTCCCAGCCTATGGATTTGCAGAGACTTGTAGCCACTATAGTGTCAGTTTTGCCTGAAATTTGATCTGCCACATCTGTGTTTTTGCTCCATGCGCAGACTCCTAGCTACTGTAGTGAAAGCTCTGTTTTGTTCCACTGTAATTCAACTTCAGTACTTTTCTGCCAAGCCCTTCTATAAAGATGTCAAGGAAGAAAAATCCAGATAAAGCCTAAGTGTAGTGGCATATAAAGGTGCCTGGTCAGCCATGCCTGGTTTGGTCCATGAGGTAAATGCATTAGTTGGAAAAAGAGACCAGATGAGAGACCAGAACATACTTCAGTAACTACACACATAGCCATATGCTTTAATACAAAGCTGCCAGATTTATGTGTGAATACACATTTGGCAAGTTGATATGCTGCATGTTGTTATGAGATGTTACATATTGCAGGTGTTGTTGGCATCTGCTGGCTTTCTTTGCCTGAAGTCAGTTCTTTTATGCAACCTCAATAAAGTGCCTTTGGATGCAGTGACTCATGTTACTTCCTTCAATGGACAAATATCACATAGGGAAAACCAAGGCATCCTCTCACATTAGTAAGTTATCATATTCTTAATATTTCCAACAACAGAGGCGACTGCTTAAAAGTCAAATACTAGTTAAATGCATCTACTTGGTCTAATGTTTGTTTGCTTATGCGGTTTAATTAACATTGCTATCTCTATCCAACTCAATGGTCATTTTAATGAGTTGTTATAGTTGGGACAATTTTAGCAAGCCCAACGATTTGAACGAATAACAATAATGAATGTTTCTTACAACTCTCAACTCAGCATGTAATGGATACAAAACTATTTTATCCTTTCTTTTGGTATGCAGTAACAATATGTTAAACTGATCCCAGCATATATAAAAATAGTTGCAGGGTGCCCTAGTCTCCTCTTCCTTACATTGCATAGTTGTTTGGGATTATACTTACATTTTCCATTATTTTTAATCTTCTTATAATACTGTTATTGTATGGTGTTTCTTAATATGACCAAGCATGTCACCTGATTTCAGGGACACCAACATAAATCATAAGAGTTTGTTTTGCATAAATGTCTTTAATTACTGTCAGAGGCAATAACTACAGACACACAACTTAACAAACTGCCTACTTACGGTTTGCTATCACTAGCCTTCACCAAATTCCACACAGCTTGCTGGCTTGCATAAATACATTTATCATTACAACTGAGCAAGGTCTATGCCAACAATAATCCACACATCATTATACATCACATTCTAGGCAATTTGAAGTGGTGGTGAAGTTTGCACCATTGCAAGCATTATTTTGCATTATTACTTAGATGTGCATGTTTGATTTCTCATTTTGTTCAAACTCTTTAAGCATCATCTCTTTCTCTGTTTAATTATTTACCAACTTTTGGCGCAGGCAGATCAGGCAGAGGTGATGTACCCAGCCTAAGTGAAGCAATTCTTACATGCTGTCACAATGATGTGCATCATCCTGCATAGCCCTCTTCTGACCATTTTTGGCTCCCACAGCAAGCTGCTCACTTATAACCTGCTGTGCCCCACCTATTTAAGCCTTTACTCCTGCTCACCCCAGTCAGGCATTTCATCTCACACTCTATTTCTCCTGGCTCCCCTTTTTGGTTTGTTGACTCCTCTTTTATCATTTTCTCTGTGTTCTCTTTGTTCTAGTGATTCTTTGCCTTGGTGCTTCATGATTACTGTAATTCCGATCTTATTGTATTGTTTGTTAGACATTCCCAGTTAGTTTGTGCCTGTCTGTGCTATCTTTAGCATCGTCTGTTAGCATTCTCAGTCTTGTTAGCACATTGCCTGTAAGCGTTGGCCATCATTCTCTCTGTTAAAATAGTGTTACCATGGTTTGTTTGTCTTAGCTCTTTGATTGGTTGTATTAGCGCTGTCAGTTGTAATTAGCATTGTCTCTTTATGCGTCACTTGTTCTAGAAGTATAGTTGGCACTTTGTATGCTGACTGTAATGTGTTAGTTTGTCCTAGGGTGTTTGAATTGACTGTATGTATTAGCATTAGCCCCAGTCTGTCTGTTAAGAATAAACCATCTACTCTTGCACATATGTCTGCCTCTATTTCCTGTCCCCAAAACATGACACATGAAACTGTGCACCTCAAGTTCAGCGCAAGTATTGGAACAAGGTTGACATATTTGAGCCTGTGACACACAGAACATGCTCTAAGTTGCTCATCAATAAAGACACATTAATTCACGGCTAGATAAAAGAGGTAGGAGGTTTCTGTACTGTACTGAAATAAAGAAATGTGAAAATCACTTTCTGTTGTTTGTGTAATCAACTCAAATGTTTGCAATTACATTTCTGTCAAATACTGTATATACTAATTGCTGAAACATCAGTTTATCCTATATAATGACATCAAAAGAGAAACAGAAAGGTCAGTGTTTTCTTGCCCTATCAACCAAACATTCCCAGGCCCACAATCTTCCTTCCATCCCTCCCACCTCTTTGAATCTCTCCTTCCACCTGTCATCTCACGGTCCCCCCAGGCTTTGCTGTTGACAACACACAAATACAAGTGCTCTCCAGCGCCAGTTGTGTGTATGAGTGTGTGTGTGTGTGTGCCGCGTGTGTGGGTCAAGTTTATATATTATTTTGAGGACTAAATTTTACCACAAGGATAAAGGTCTGATATTTTTTTTCACCTTGTGGGGAAATTTGGCTTGTCCACAGAAAGAAAAAATGTCTTTTCACAAGGACTGCGACTTTATTTTGAAAAAAAAAAAACATAAAACAAAAACAAAAGTGCTAGGATTAGGTTAGAACTGAGGTGTAGTATTAATTAGCTACAGTAATACTATGTAAATTTCCTACAAAGGTACTTGGGTTATTTTTGTTTGTGTATGGTGTATCTGTTATGGAGCTCCATTTATTTTATATTTGAAGAGACTGAATAAAGCAGATGTGATAAGTTCAGCAGCATTGTTTCACATTTTTTGTTAGAATGCTTAACATTTAAAGCAGTTGTTCAATGCTCATGTTACATTAGTTATATTGTTCTGTGTTTCTGTACACGCCATTGTAGTCAAAGTAATGGAAAAACCAATTGGAAAAGAAATCAGAAACCTCCTATTCAGTTTATTACTAATATCAGTCACATTTCAGCTGCAAAAGCCATTCATAACTGGCACTTTGATCCATGAATCATCTCACAGATTCAAAGAGCTGTCTTTTCTTTGCCTTTACTATATATTCAGCTTAGTACTATATATTCAACTTAGTAATATTCGGTCAATACTTTTCTTAAGTAATCACACTGACTTATTCAGAGAAAACTAAAGTAATGAAAAACTCCAACAGTAGTTTTGTTTAATATATTAAACGGTTTTATCAATAGCTGGACACTCTGAGGCCAGACTACTTATTTATTGAGCCCATCTATTTGAAATATATAATTAGTTTTCTTCCAGGATAACAGGACAGTTTGATATATCCCAACAGAAATAGCACTTGTTCTGAATTTTCAATTACTGTAAAATATATTTAGGATGCTATTGATCAATTTACAATAAAATTGAATGAGAGTCTGTGTTAGTAATTATTCAGATGAGTTTTATTACATGGTTGTTTGTATCATTAACATTGTACGGCTTCTTTAAAGTTTAGGTGTTTATCAGTAGTATAGATAAATGTTGAAGTTTATTGTTTCAGGTGTTGGAAAACCAATGTAGTTTAAAACTGCTACCTGATTATTTTGTTGATGATTTTAGTACTTTATTTTCCATTCTAATTTGGTTTGTAAGGCTATTGTTATTTCTGTTCTTGCTGGACTGAGACATTTATGTTGTGTTGCTGATTATTTGAATTGTACTTTCTTAAGTATGGGTACGATGGGGTTATGTTTTAGGTCAAGTTTAACCTAAAATAGGAGGTTAATGTATACTGTATACACTCACTGAAAAAAATGTCAGCAAGAGGGTTTTTTTGAAATTGAATAAAACTTTGTATGTGTAGATGCAATGATGATGTGTGTAATTACAATATTAAAGTGTTTATTGATGAAAAGTGTACAATTAAAATGAGGTTCTAGTACCCTGGGCGGCCTCTGGTCACAACACAAGATGTTGCACCTGGGCCTGGAGATCCTTCCTTTTTCACTTCCTTTTTCACTTTCACAATGCCATCATGCATGATGTTTTGTTGTGGAATAACCTGACTGGCTTGCATGGAGACCTCACCTCCAACCCCTTCCTACACTGTTGGAAAGAATAAAAACTGTGAGTCAGACAGTAAACAGCAGTACCATTAAGGCTTCTACAGTTGAAAGGTGTTGCTAAATCTGGCCGACAGTCATTCCAAAGGAGCATACTAGAATTTGTACTCCACTACTCCATTTCTTTACAATACAATAATACACACATTACGTACAATAATACGTTTTATATGTGATACCACGCTACTTCTAGAGACGCTTGAAATAAAATAAACTGTTGAATAATATGTGGACCTGCCATTTTCTATTTTAGATCAATTAAGTAAATGCAAACATATCAGATCAAGAGCACATTCTCTGATCAATGGTCTTTTTATTGGTACAAATCTGCATTAACAGTAGGTGTCACACACATGGCCTCTGGTCATGTTTTTAAGCAGCTAAGCCTAGGCTGTTACAAGAATGCAAACATTCTCTGAGATTTGACAATGATTCAAAGCCACCCTAATGCATTGTCATCAAAGCTTTTCCCAATAAGGCTCATCATTTCATTTTGGCTTTTCAGTCTTTTTCATTAAGGTTCTTTACTGTTTACTGTAAAGTGTGGTCTTCCTCTAAAGTGAGTAATTGGTTATCATAGGCCTTCTATCAGGTATATTGTTCAGGCTGGTCACCTACTGTCAGCATTCAGTGTGTCAACCAAAACACCAACCTTAACAGGCTTTATCAGGTTTCACCCCTATTGTGCTCACTCCAAACCATTAAGCAGTAATGAATTCAAAAGCTTTTTAAGATAGGCAGGGCTAGCGTGCTGCAGTTCAACTGAAGTGAGAATCTTTGTACTTCCCTCATTAGTTATTTGGGACATGGTTTGATACTCATCTCCAGATCATCTCACAGGAAGTGAGTAACCCTCATCCACCATCGCTACTCGGCTGATAGATGAGGCTTTACTTGAGCAGTTTTACAGTACTTCACACAGCTTCCTTTGCATGGTTGAGGCTAAGGGTGCTTTTATGTAAATGCTACCATCATGGCTCTGTTTCACTTTGCTGGCTCTCCGGTATGGTTGTTTCTTCTTGACATCTTCATCTGTTTGATGGGATTGAGTTCAATTACCTGCACACATTTTGAGGATATTAAAGGGATCATATTTAAACAGTACATTCCTGATATATCATAAACTCCTTTCCTGTTCATTGAGTCCAGTAACAACATGGACACAGAGGGAACATAAAAACGTTGCCCAGTAAGGAGTAGGTTCGCAAAGAAGATAGAGAAGAAACAAGGCAAGGTTAAAATAGAGTCTGTTCGGATCTCAGTGCGTCCCGCTAGTACCTTTATCTGGATTATAGCACGACATCATTTTGGTTACCTGCAAAACCATTCTTTGCTTGGACTGTTCTGTTGTGTTGGGTGAAAGGCTGAAGCTTACTGCTTGGGTAATGGTGGTGATTAAATGCTGTATACTTTGCAAACAGATTTGTTTTAATTTATCTGAAACTTGATACAGCTGCAGTCACATTTACCCTACATCTAAACAGAGAGCCATTACAGATGCATAACTGTGTCTACACAGGTGTGTACACAAATGCGCATTATCATAATCCACACAGTTATCTGAATCTGAAAATTGTTAAAGTGGCTTGGAAGCTACTATCAACTTGCAGTTATACAACAATTAGTATAACGGGTTAATGAATGCTTCTGCTTCAACAATTGCTAGTCCCTTTAAGTGTATGTAATTTCCAGAAATGTGACCCCAACACCCACTTCTGCTTCTTGGTGTACCAAAGTAGCACAAATGGATAGATTTTGTTGTGACAAAGCATGGACCGCTGTCTCTCGCGCTTACTTTCTCTCTCTTTCTGCTCCACTCATCTGTTAGATTCTGTTCATTAAAAGCTGTCAGTCATTTTGCTCTTGCTATGGTTTTGATTGTGGTTCAGCTGTAAGAAATGAAACACCTCGGCCAAGTGCTAAACACTTCATCTCGTGACTCTGCAGCCAAAGTGACAGAGTTTCAATAGCATTAAGCTATTCTCACCAACCTGAAATGCATTTTCAAGAGATTAAGCTGTGGCTTAGTGTTGTGGCAGAGCCTGTCAGAGACATATTTTGTCTTGTCCACTTTCAGTGATTTCCTGATATTTAATAACGTCTTATATGTTCAAAGAAACTCCACCTCCAGAACTGGACCACTTTTTCTCTGACATGTGCTGAAGTCAAACCAGTGGCCTTTGTTCCATTTCCCATTATGCCTGCTCATAGCACCCAACCTATGATACACAAGGAATGAAACAAAATTGTATTTCATATGCCAAACATTGTACCTTGGATATGAATGTATATTCGTTATGAGTATATTTTAAATTTAAATAAGATTCCAGCCAATAATATCTCACATTATTACAAATAGTACGGTCAGTTTACCTTGATTTTAAATGCTTGAATAGTGAAACTAGTATGCTAAAGTAACACAAATTGCATTGTCCATACGTCATATGCTTGAGGACAAATAAAAAAAACTTGCTCAGAGACACTAGTCAACCCAAAGACACACCTTTTCAAAATCTAACAGCCATGGGAAACATAGCACACTGTTAAAAAACAAAATCACAAGAATGTTGTGGGCAAGAATTATACCACTACACCATGAGCCAAACCAAACCTTCTGGTAAGGCTTTTAGATGCTGTATTCATTTCTGTCGAAACGCAAGTAAGAAGTAAGTAAGCAAAAGGATGAATCCCAAACCCAATCTAGTATGGTTTGCTAATTCATACACAATGGCAGTTCAGTCCTGGCCTCGTGTTCTTTGAGAGTAGGTTTAAATATAGCACTATAATTCTTAACTGCAGCCACAGGATGCACTGCAAGCTTGTGTGCAGCACGGCCGACCTAATGAGGCAGCAGGTATGTGCAGCGGGAGCTAACACAATTTAGCCCTCGCACTCAGCGGATCCTATGGCGCATAAGTGGCTATGATGGATGAGTCGGTCCTCTTACTCCTCAGATACGTCCACCCTCTACACACATGCGCACACAGCATACAGAACCTAGACCCAGGACCTTGTCAGAGGTTCTGACCATGGTGTGACATCACCCAGATGCAGATTGTTTCTGTTGGCTGTAAGTGCTACCCATGTCGCTGCAATGAATTATGCAGTGACTTGGGCTGTTGGGGCTGGCCTACCATGAGTGCAGCAATTAAGCTGGCATGGTCTCCTAATTGTCTGAGGATCAGGTCCCCGGGCCTCGGGCTATAGATACTCTGGAGCCTGCCCTCTCAAGGGCGAGAGAGAGGAAGAAAGAGAGAGTGTGGTTTTAACAGGGAAATGAGTGACCATCTGGCAGGGGGAGATCTGCTGTAGTAACTTGACCAAACATTGGTGAAAAAGAGAAGATTCACACTCACTGTTGTCCATTAGGACAGGGATGTTTTCTGAAAGCAATACAGCTTTATCCCACTGTAGCATCTCTGACAGGGTTGCTGAAACCCTAGCACGGTGTAACAGAGGACAGTGGAGCAAATAAAGCATAAGGCTGAAATGTAAGCCCAGTTCAAGCTTTAGCTCATATGCAGAACCCAGGTTTGTGTATAAATTGCTGCTGGTTTTAAGAATTCATGTGACTTTTGATGGCTTAAATAATAAAATAATTAAGTTTAATAGCTTAAATGGTTTTGTTGTTTCCATTTAAATTTCGTTTACTAGTTAATGGAAATGATCCGTGTGAAATGATTTGCCTTCGAACGATTTTATGTTTATGTACACTGGAAGCTGTGCAAGTCCTGTCAAACAAGGTATTGCGTTCCTCTTTGGAATTCTACAGAATCTACAGAGTCATTTATGCAGGTGCCTCTTCTGTCATCAGGAGCATTTGTCAGTTATGGCTCACTTACATTTTGGAGAGTGCATGTACTGAACATCTCAATCATTACTCACGATATAAAACAGGATCTTTCACTGAAGCTAAGGCATTGTAGTTGGTCGGTGCAATTAAAAAGAAATACTTGATTAAAAAACGATTAGGGAAGTTGGTTAAGATACCCTTTTTTTATCTTTAATTAATATAAATTTGATAACCTTATTCTTGTGGCATCTCCTGACATACTGTGTGCAATCATGCGGTTTTTGGAACTACACTTCTCACAAAAATTAGGGGATATTTCATTAGAAGATATTTCATTTAAACTTTTGTGAGCAGTGTATTTTAGTTGTAGTGTTGTAGTGTTAAGTTGGGCAGTATCAATTAAAATGATCCACATTCTTTCAGCATGTACAGAGTATTTAATACATTATTTCTTAGCTCACAATGACTGACCTAAATTTTAAAGTAATAAATTCCCAGCAGCATTTGATGGTGACAACTCTTAAAAAACTTGACCCAAGCAGTCCAGGGATTCAGCAATGAAGTTTACTAGATGAAAAGCTTCCACTGCGTGGCAGATAATATCTATTATGCATGGAAATATGATCATATCGATACAATGGTTATATATTTTTACTACAGTAGTCATGCTCTGATGTTCAAAGGATCTGGCAAGATATGAACTAAAGCAACAACTTCACGATTCATATTCACCCAGCGATGCATGATGGTTTGTTGCAACAAATAACAAAAACCCTGTCACTAACATGTGTGGTTAAAGAAATCTCTATGAAAATTCCCGTTAAAAAATCTATAACAACTTTGGCACTTGGCAACTTTGACCTGCATTTTCCTGCTGCTCGAGATGTTTACAGAGATATTTCAACATAGTCAAACAATTTAAAAACATATTGGGAGTGCAGTTGTTTCATCAAATGTTATAAATAACATTATCAAGAAAGAAAATATACTATATAAAAACACGTTTTATATACTAATATATACACTTTGCACAATGTTTTATTTTAAACAACAACACTTATTACATTACCGCAGTGTGCAATAAAGGAATTCTTATCTTCGTATCTTTCGTAGAATTTGAAACATTTACCAAAAATGACAATGAAAGGAAAGTGACCATGTTGTTTTCTGCCTTCAGAACTATGATTGTCTCTTCTGTCAGTGGGTGTTGAAAGGGCTAGCTTGTACTTGTTTTCTGTACTTGGTATGAGATATACTCTGCTTACAAAAATTAGGGAACATTTCAAAATAAATACAAAGAGGATCCCACAAGAACTGTTCGACAATCTGACATATTATGATATGATATGATATGATATGATATGGTGGACATGGACAGAGTCTATGGTCATGTGATCCAGACACCTACAAACTAGCTTTGGCGTTGGGCTAGTGGTTTTGCTGCACAGAACACTATGCTTATAATCATGAAAAGCTGAAGGAGGGAAAAACAGCAAAGCTGTCAGCAAAAGACTTAAAGAATTACAATGTAATTAGAAGGACACCATTTTGGAAGGATGTCCCGTGACACAATGCTCTATCGACAGTTAAGGCAGAAGTTACATTTTAGGACAAAAGTCACTCCACTGTGTAAAGGTCTACATACCAGCTCCTCATCCAGCTGTGAATCATGGCGTTTGGGGCCTTTTGCTTTGGGGCTGTTTTGCTGTCACAGGCCTGGGCAGGTTGAAATCATTGATGGAACACTGGAACCAAATTTGTTTAAAGAGACTTACAGAAGTAGGTCAGGGTGCTAATCGTTCACCTGAAGCAAATAAATGTTGGATACTGTAACAGACAATGGCACTAAAGACTAAACTCATCAAAGGAACGGTTCAAAAGGAAAATGTTTATTTTGTTTTAGTCCAGACTTTACTCCAAATAACGTGGCAAGGCATGACAGCATGATTTGAATAGAGCTACAGTTGTTCAGCAGTTATTCAAAGCAAGGGTTCACATGCATTTTCCTACCTGAA
The DNA here is from genome assembly GCA_034779995.1 of Parotocinclus haroldoi. Lineage (NCBI taxonomy): Eukaryota > Metazoa > Chordata > Actinopteri > Siluriformes > Loricariidae > Parotocinclus > Parotocinclus haroldoi. The sequence continues at coordinate 14,458 of JAUZST010094927.1, forward strand.
CTGTGAATTTTTAATGACAAGTACAATTAATTTTGTGTTCTTAGTAACAGCAAAATGTGTTTTAGTATACAGGGATGGATGAATGTCAGACCATACTTTTCAACTAATTAATGAGCAAATTCAGTTTATTCTGTCTATTTTTCTATTTTCAAAAATCACTGATCTAAACATAATCTTTGCAGAAGCACATAAAAGAGTGAACTAAAATAACTCAGTAGTTAATGGTCAGTAAAAAAATAATGCCAAATCACATAAAAAATTCACAGAGATTGCCGCAATAAAGCTTGTCAGACATAAAAAGGGGTCTTGGTCTCCCCAGTTGAACCATTGAGCAGTGGCAGCAAACATGATCCATGTCTCAATACTGTACTGAAGAGCATGCTGGGAGTCCAGCACTTTAGCGCCAACTAATTAGACCACCATAATATTAAGAGCTGCTGGAAGCGGTGCATCATGGGAAACGTTTACACTATTAGTTCTGTTGGTTCGTCGGAAATTTAATGGCTCATAGGAGTCACACGGCACAACTTTCATGGCTGCTCTCTCTGTCATTTGACTCCTCTGATGATTCTTCATAATTTAACTGCGAGAGAAAAATTCAAATCACATGTAATTGTTACATCACAATAGGGAAATAAAGCAGTATGCTACAAGGGGCTCCTCCAATTACTGTTCTCATTAAAGCAATTGAAATGACATGATGATATTATAAAACTCTAATGCGAAGGAGTGCAGAGGCCTCTGCAACAGTATGAGAAACGAAATGGTTGGAGAACCACACCAGGGCTAATGTGTGGGTGCTGTTCATATGATGGAAATTATTTGAACAGTTTGCATTGTGGTTTGCAGTGATGAGAATCAATCTACTGCTAATTTAGTATAAAACACTTTTATCTGAACGAAATGCCTTTGAATGGGCATGCCACAAATGCTTTGTAACCTATTACTACAAATAATCTGTTTGTTAGTATATGAACTTATATCATTTGCTCTGTGTGTGTGTGTGTGTGTGTGTGTGTGTGTGTGTGTACTATCCCTGTCTGCTACCAGACTTTAACGTGTCAATAATTCCTCGCTTTAGCTTATTGATCCGTCCGATCTTAGCCATGTGAACTTTGGAGAGGGGTGCTCGTGTTTCCCACGACAACTGTGGCCAATCTGCCATGTCCCCTAGTTTAGAAACCTCAGACATTAGAGAGCTCAGACAGTCATCTGGGGAGCAGCAGGGCTTGAGTCTGCGGTCTCTAAGGGCAAGAAATAGAAAAAGGAGCGTATGTCAATAACATGGTGCCTACTATCTAGACATCTTACTGCACATAGCAGAGTGCTCAAGTTCTGGAATGCATACTTTTCTTATGCTCTATTGTAGATCAGATGAAGCTTAGATCGGATGATGTTTAGATCTGTCTAATAGGCACTCCTGGGTGATCAAAACAGGCCATATCTGAAACTGCTAAATCAGCACTTTTCCACTCAATGGTAATGGATTCAAGCATTGGATGAGTAGTAGAAGAAATTCCCAGATAATTTGTAGGTAAAATGACACTAAATATTGTCTAATGGCTTGCAGTCTGGGCTCTGCCCAGGCAAAAATATGAGTCTGTTAAACCTAATACGCATGTATTTGGAATGTGGGAGGATATTGAAGTACCTGGAGAAAACCCACACAGATATGGGGAGGACACCCAAAAGACAAAGACAAAGGACAGAGTCAGAATCGAAATGGAAATCACAGGGCTGTGAGGAAGCAGGGCTAACCGCTGCACCACCGTGTCGCCTCTGAGTAAATTAATTTGCCCTAACTCTCCCCAGTCTCAACAGTTCACTGCAGTAATCAGCAGTGATGATCAAACAGTGGCACAGGTCTCAGGAGATCATTTGCTTAGTTGCTTCTTTGAATTTCACCAACAACTGAAAACCACATGGATTAAAATTGGGTGCGAAGATAAAGAGGGAACTCTTTATGACATTTGTTTTTTTTTAATATCTAAAACTGTGTTTGGCACTGTGGAGCATGTGTTTGGCACAATACACGATCGCCTCACAGCTCCAGAGATCCCTGGTTCAATCTAGACCTTGAACTCCATCAGAGTGGAATTTGCATGTCCTCATCGTATCCATGTGTGTTTCTCAAAGTACTCCATTTTCCTTCCACAGGTTCTTCTAGATACACTCCACACATACATGTGTGCAGCCTGGAGAGGGATGGGTTCTACTAGGCTCTTGCTGTCCCAATAACCTTTGGGACCAGTGAGTGAGTGTCAAAACCGTGTGGTACATTAGTGGGGCAGTGGTTTAATACATTGTTCTACCATCATAATATCTGAACTCATGTCTCGACGGTCCCTTCCAGCTATATGGCCTGTGGTAGACTGCTGTCCCGTCCAAGGTAAAATTTATGCTTATGTTTGCATGTATAGCATTTAGCAGGTGCCCTTATCCAGAGCAGCTTACAATGGATAGATTATTATCATCTAAGCTATTGAGAATTAAGGGCATTGCTCAGGGACCCAACAGTGGCAGCTTGGCAGAGGTATTACTACAGCTAAATATATGAACTCCCTTCTTGTAAACAGCTCTTATCAGAGAGGAGATATCAAGCAGTCCGGTTACAAGCTGGGTCATTCTTCACAAAATGCTTTCCTCACTGAAACACTTCATAAAGCCAAGGGACACATCATCCTTCTGGATCAGTCTCCATGATTGCTAACTTGGGCATTAGGAGCCATGCATTTGCCTGGTTAACCCTTATACATACTTTATTAATCACATCTTCCACCAGATCCTGCAGGTTTCTTCTGCATGACATCAATACAGTATGTCCTTTTCTGAACAGAGTAGCTTCTCAGATTCTCATACTGACTCTCGTCATTTACAGACTTGATTTTTTTTCTTGCAGGTCTGCCTTAATGCTCCTTTCTAACATTTCAGATCATTCCGAATGCTGCCGATCATCTAGTTCAGAACCTAGTTCTTCTCAAAAACAATTTTTTCTCATGTCACCCCTTTAACAAGCCACGCCATAATTGTATAGCTAGTTTGCTAGCATTTCAGGTCTCACATTCTTCTGCTTCATTTTTTACTCAAAGGTTCAATTTTTTTAAATATCTCACCGCTGTCAGGTATATCACAGACAGTCACGACCAATGACAAATGCATTTTCTAGTTTGAGGAGTGGAGCATAACATGTAACATGACAGGCTGGCTGAGGGGGAGAGCTGACTGATCTTATAAAAATCAATCTGTCTAAATAGTCTAACCTGTAATATTTGTCCTGCAGATTTGCAGAGAATTGATTCTAACAAAATACAGAACAAAACATGTCCTATATATTTTCGTAATTCGATATGGAATATTCTGGAAAATTCCTGTATATGTGATATATTTTCTATTCTGGTAGACATACGCATTTTGCCTCTACCTGCATATTTTCTCTCGGTAAGATGCTAGACTTTTGGTTATATGTCATTAATTATAAGATCAGTTAGTGAAGAGACTTCCTGTGAGATTTTAATATACACTCAGGACATTACAGTAACAAACATTTACTAGGAAGTAACCTGAGTACGAGAACACCAGAGAACATGTGCAAACTCATTTGTGTGTTTTCCATTTAGCTCCTTGTAAAATAATTTCTTGTGAATGTATATTTTTGGCAATCACTGGACACAGACTAACACAAGTATGAGCGACACAGAAATCGAGCAAAAGAGAAAGAGAGCAAAGGAGCGAGCAATAGAGAGAGCGCATGTGTGAAAGTTCCTGAACCCTCAATATTTCCAGCTCTTAAAGCAAGAACATAACATTTTTATTTTAGATATGCTGACTGTGCAAAAAAGGTCAATAATGTGCGGAAAGACAAGCTAAATATGCAATCTCTAATCTAATTCCTGTGAGTAGTATACAAGTAAAGAATGGCCTGTAAGAGAAAAATTTGAGATTGGTGAAAAGAATATTAAGAATGAATCCTCAGAATGTGTTGCTTCCCCCATTGCATATAAAATTGGGGCCTACGAAAAAGTTCATTAGTGCTTTGGATCAAAATGATGAGTACTCCAAGTACCCGTGTACCACATTTCCCGCTCAGTTACATGAGTAGTTGAATTAATTAGGTTTCTAAGCAAAGACAGAGAACTTCTCAATACCAAACCATATTCTATATAGAAAACCATAGAAAGGGATCCTTGGTTTGCTTTTTTCTCACGTTTGCAGACTTGGCAACGACAGGTGTGAAAATTATGACCTTAGTTAAAATGTGTTGATTTGTTAATTGCTTTTCAAAGACTTGGAAGCAAACATGGGTGTCAAATTGCATTACCTTCATAGCCACCTGAACTACTTCCCTTCAAATCTTGGAGCTATGAGTGAAGAACAAGGGGAATGTTTCCACCAAGACATCAAGACAATGGAACATGGATATCAAGGCAGATAAAATGGCTTGTAAAGTGTCCTTGGGTGCCAAAAAGGCACTATATAAATAAAACATTTTATTATTATTCTAAAACGTATTATTATTATTATTATTATTATTATTATTATTATTATTATTATTATTATTATTATTATTAGTATTATTATTATTATTATTATTATTATT
>JAUZST010094938.1:0-19053 GCA_034779995.1 Parotocinclus haroldoi
GTGTTTTTGTGTGTGTGTGTGTGTGTGTGTGTGTGTGTGTGTGTGTGTGTGTGTGTGTGTGTGTGTGTGTGTGTGTATACCATTGCTTTTCCTTATGGGGACCTTATGGTATATTTCTTTTAAAAAGAAAATTTAAAAAAACAACTATAAGAGCCAAAAACAGGTTAGCCCTGGTTAGCCCAGGTAAAGGTTAGAAGTAGGTGTAGGATTAATTAACTACATAAAATTATGTCAGTAGAAAGTGCTCACTATGATAGAAATAAAATTTGTGTGTGTGTGTGTGTGTGTGTGTGTGAAAATGAGAGTAAAGGTAAACATGGAACACGGTTGCCATAGACATAGTCAGACATAACAATTATGGCATCTTCTCCATAACAGAAAATGAGATGCACATTTATTCACTTGTACTATGTTAAATGCCCTATATACATTGCTCACAAAAATTAGGGGATATTTCATTGTGGGATATTTCATTTTGAACTATTCCCTAAATGATTGTTATGGCAGGTATGTTGTTGGACAATGAAACATTGCCCATTGTCAGCATGCCAAGTCATGTTCTCCATCTAATTTGGGAAGCTATGTCTTTATGGCCTTTGTTTTAGAAGGGCATGGAAGAAATTTGATTAATTTTAATGGTTGAGAGGTTTGAGTATGTTTCTACAATCCACGGAGTGTATTCTGTACAACTATATACTATACACAAAAATGGGGATACTTCAAAATGAAATATTCCATAATTAAATATCCCTTACTTTGTGTGACTAGTGCAGTATCACAGCATTACAGTACTATTAACCAAAAATATTGGTTACTAAGCTCCAACTAGCAGTATGTTTTATGATTACATAGTTACCTCATGAGAATTAATTGATTAATATCAACAGATCAGGAATCAGGTTTAAATATAGCATAATTCTAGATCATCAGCTTTATGTGGTGAAGAGGTGACCGCTAATTGCCCTTATCTGGCATAAACAAGTTTCATCTGAGAAAGGGGCTTCTTCGGTGGTGGTGGAATAACGGTTTGGGCTGGCATCATCATTCGTGGTCTGCTGGACAATCTGAGCATGTCCATGCCCCTTTATTGCCAGTGTGTTTTGGCAGTTTTGGGTGATCATAAACCCTACTGAACAGTCAATGTGTTACACTCTCATGCAGTTTATCATGCTACTGTTCACCCCTAAATATGTCACTTGCTACTCAATCTTGATAACTGAGCTTGCATCTCGCTGACATAATTGGACAACTTGACTTTACATTTGCTTTTCTGACTTCTCTACATTTTCTTTTGATATTGTTAAACGAAATACAATGAAATGCTCCTTTTCTTTAATCACTTCATATTCATTTTCTACCTAAAGCTTATCATGTATATTTTGGGGTTAAACTGAGAGACCAGAACAAACCTTGGGCACCACACCACATGGCTGGAAACCTGAGACAGTGGACTAAAGGTCAGAAAAATGTATCAGCTTTGGAGATCCAAAGGTGTAGCAAGAGCCTCTAAACCATGTTGATCAGTGCTACTTCTGAATGGTAATTATTACAGGGATGAACACAAGGACAGAATCTTCCATCCAGGACCCAAATCGTCCCTCAGCTTTAAAAATTGTGAAAATTAACTTTTGGTACAACAAAGCAGTTACACAAAATAATTGCTCTCTTGGTAAGACAATAGTTTTTTTGGATCGTTGCATCGTTTTTCGCATGAAACAAATTTATAATGTGCTATTGCTACTTCTTATTACCGGTGACATTTACCTTTATAATCTTTAATCAAACATTTCTCATGTGTGAAAAAAAAATGACCTATTGCATTTTTTTTTACCTAATATTTGCAATCAGCACCCTTCGTTTGAGTAAAATCAACAAAAAACATTCAGCAGCAAAGTAAAATATATCAAAACTTTTTATAGCTGCTGGAAACAACTGTTCCTCAGGGTCTGGGTTCAAATCCCAGGTGTAGTTTACAGCATGAAAGTCAGGTGCTACATTATGGCCTGGTACTCTGTCCAGGCTGTACCTCTAATTTCAAGTTAGCCTCCAGACCACCCCCTCCCCTTTATGGAAAGTAAAATAATGTAATGTAATCTACTTTTTTTGACAAAGGCAATAACTAGCAACTAGCAAATGTTAAAACCAAACAAAAATCTGTTTTTTTTGCATAGTATTTTGCATCCAATTTAACTACAATTGTACTGATTAAGTTACTCTTTTTCATACTTGGGCCCTCCAACTATAGAATAAACTCCCCACTTTAGTTTGAGATTCAGACACTAAAACATTCTTATTTATGCAAGCTTTTGGTTAGATTTAGACTGGGACGCATGGCTCAGATTGGCTCTTGCCTCTTGGCTATGTTACCTTCTCCACTGATTCTCCTCCTTCTAGCTATGCTGCTATAGTTAATGACATGGGGTCAGTGATTGTTAATACACTATGTGCTTCTAACCAATAAATAACTACATTTTCTCTTTTCTCTCCAAGCTGATGTTCCGTTACCAGTTCCAGCAACACAAACATAGATGCTCCTCCACCTCAGCATCAATCTCCTGGTTTTCATCAAAAGAAACATGTCTCACCATGCTTTGGCTACACCTTCAATATCTAAAATATTTTACATTCTTTTATTTAATTGTTATTATTTGATTAATTTTACTATTAATACAAACCTAACTATTTTAGTTAACATCCAGGCCACCCAAGGAGGATGGGCCTCTTTTTGAGTCTTGGTCCTCCCGGTCTTGTTCATTTTGGGATTGACCTTTTAAGATAATATAATATTGTAAAGCTGCTTTAAGACAATTCAGGATTGTAAAGAGTGCTATATAAATACATTTGACTTTGACTCAAATAGACAATTTCTCAACAAGAGATTTAAAATTGCACTGTTCAGTGCAACATCACACTATATCCCGATCATAACAGCAGTACCAGCACCAGCAAAAATTGATGAAACGGTTGCAAAAAGAGACAGATGTACATTAGAATAAGCATTCAAAACAAAGGAACAGAGACTCAAAAAACGAAGACCACCTGCATCTATTGCAGTATCACATAATGTATATGCAGACCTGTAAATATACAATAGGAAAATCAGGTAATTGCTTAAAGCCATGAGAAGTCAGGAAACCCCAGAAACCCGATCATTTAATTATACTGAAATTACAACAATAAAAATATTATTTTGGATAATTTAAGTATAGACAAAATCACATCAACACACTTGAAATGCATTAATAAACTTTCCCCCTGCCGTTGCCTAAATGCAGATCTAGATCGGGTCTGATCAGAATCAGCCAAATAAGGGACTTTAGAATTAAACACCACATCTCTAATTCAAGAAGCACTTTTAACATAAAATGTAAAAAAAAATATTTGAGAAGCAATCATTATATTGGAAATAGAATAGATTCAATATGGATTAAAAGCAAGTGAGTTATATGTTGACAAAGCATAATGCAATGGAAAATAAAGCGACTGATTGCACACACCATCAAACACACCTGTGCTGGATCGGTTGCAATAAAATACTAAAAGGCAAATCAAACACAGGACTGTATTCAGCCAATGCAGACAATAGTTGATCCAGAAGGCAGTCCTCCTATTGTTCATAGCTAAATGCCATGTCTGGTTGCTTGGGTTTCTAGGCATATATGGCATTGTTATGCTATGTGTGCTATCCAGAGACAACATAATCTTATATTGCATCAACACACCTGCTTATAACGTACATGCTGTTATGGGGAAAATAATTTATGACCAAGTAGTTGAGAGGCTGTTAACCTCTATTTTGTATTGTATTTGTATATAATTGTATTTATTTGCAAAACCTAGCCAATATTACATGATAATTATTTGATTATTTATTTTGATTTGATAATCAAAATAATCTTCTTATAGACTAGGCCATCTTCATGTAGCGCAACAAGTCTTTTAGACATTTAGACATTAATGGCTGTGTGTCGAGTTTTGAGTTTTGTTTTTGTTGAAAAATGAGTGAAGTGAAGACTGACTACCTTACATCGTATCAAAGAGTCACATATTCAGCGTTGTCCAATCAAAAAATAGAATAAAATATTTTAAAAATATGAGGGGAATTTGAGGAGTGTACTCACTTTTGTGAGATACTGTGTATAGGAATTATGTTGCACGGCATTAGGCAAATGGTGATCACACCAGTGCTCACCAACACAAATTTAGACACATTTGTGAACAATATTTGGAAGTAAAAGGTATTTTGTGTACATGGAAAAAGTATTAGATCTTTGGGCTTAGATCATGGAAAATGGGAGCAGAAAAGTGTTTTATTTATATTTTTGTTCAGTATATATGCACACATTTTACATTTAGATGGACTTTTATTTAATTGCAGACAGTATTATTATTTTATGCTTTGTCTGCTCAACAACTGTGATTTAGCGCTTTGTAATGTTGCCATTCCTTCTAACAACAATTAAAAGATGTTTGGGCACAGAGTATACCAAGACATTATCCACACATTCTCTATTGGGGACAGGTCAGGCAGGCCAGACCAGTATTTGTACGTCATTATTTGTAGTATCAGTATCTTCTTACCTTTGTAATGTGTTCAGCATGTGGTTTTGCATTGTTTGGTTGAAAAATGTATGGACATCCCTGAAAGACTTCAGTGTACTTATCTGATTTAATGCTAACAGAAGTCTAAATGACGTTTACCAAGAGCACTGACACAGCCTCATACCATGATATACCCTGGCTTTTGGACTTGCTGTTGCTAATAACTGTCTAGACTTGTCTCTGTCTCCTTCGGTCTTTGGTCCGGAATACACAGTTTTTCCCCAAAATACTGGTTAAACTGACCACAATCCATGTTTCCACTGAGTGATGGTCCATCCTAAATGCTCCAAAGCCCACACCGACAGTGGACATCGCTTCTAGACTAGAAGATTAATGGGAGTCCTAAATCGCCCTCGTCCCAACTTTTTGTAATGTGTAATGTGTTGTAATCTGTAAAAGAACAATGGAAGTTCTTGAAAAATTTAAAGAAGTTGACATGACAATACTGTCTGCAGTGAAATAAAAGTACATTTATTGTTACATTTAATCATATGGAACATTTACAATTCACAAAGTAATTTGTTACTTTCTCTTTTATTTTTACAGCAGCTGATAAGACAGACACTGCTTTCTTTTACATTTTACACTTTTTTTTTTCATTATTCTGCATTGTAGTCCGATAAAGAATTGAAACCCTTGCACTTGAATCAAATGTAATAAATGCAGCAGTGAACATATTTGCAGCCATAGCATGCATCCTGTTTCATTTTGATAAGTAGTTTGCGGTTAATAATGTATGTATGTTTGTCCTCCATGATTATTTGGTCAGCTTTGTAGGGACTGGCGTCATGTACCTCATGTGCCAATTATGTCATTTATTGGTAGTCAGATGCAATTTAATTTGGATTTTAATTTTATGGCTACAGTTTATATCAAAGCACCTTCTGAAATTGGTTGAACAACCAGATATAAATAAATGCATATTGTCTGCATTTAAAAATGTGTTTTTATATAGCTGATTCTAATCAGGATGGGATCATGGTGTAAGAAAATATATGAAGCTTCTGTAAAAAAAAATCCATATCTGCATAAAAGCACTACGTAATGGTGAGCGGAGACACATCACTGTAGCAACTACAAATGAGGTCACAGTGTATGTAATAATTGGAATCAGTTATTATTTTGTACGTGATAATTCCCATACAATAAGCTAGACACAAATGGTGGATTATTTTTTATCTACATATGCCATGAGAATACATACAGGTGCCACAGATGGAAGGGCAGCATCAAGCCCACAATGTAATCTAAGATGTGTGTCATGCAACTGACCCACTGGGAGCTGTAATGATGGGGAGGTGTAATGATTCTCTAACCCCTCTGGACTTGTTACCATGGATGAAACTGGAAGCACAGCATGTGCTTTGTAAGTGAGAAAAAGAAAAATGTATTTTAAATAATATGAAATAAAAGAATATTTAAGAACGCTTAATTGCATAAATAATTGGAGCCTAAATCACCCATATTAGAATGAATATGTTCCTATAAAATTCTTTACATTTTTAGTCCACATTTGTACCATTTAAAAACATTATTAACACATTCACATTTTAACATTTTGGCATCAAAAATGATCTGATGAATGGATTTGCACACAACAGCAATAATATGAGCAATAATACGAGACTGTCAGCTTGTTGACACATAATAGTAATCATTTATATTCTTACTCAATAATCATTAATGACACACAAATGTGCAAGTATTTAAAAATGAAAGTAGTTGAAATGTAGATGCACAAATAAAAAATGTTAAAAAATGAAATAATATTTCATATTTTATACATGTACAAAATAATATTTTGTATATCCAACATATAATATCTAATATCTAACACTTCAGATACAGTCTGTGTGATCCAGGGTAAATACATATACACTCATTGACAAAAAAAAGTAAAGCACCCAGATTGAAATGTTGGATTGCTGCCAAATTTGACATGCATTTATGCAGTTACATCACGGGTAGATATGAAAATGATTACAGGAGATTATTAGACACTGGCTCTTAACACAAAAGAACACAAAAATGTTTTCCCCACTGCTCTATAAAAAGGCTTTCAAAGACTATTTTTTGTAGTGTACCCCTTGTTGATGGTTTGCTCTATGACATATTTGCCCATAGCTTGGCCTGTAAATCCTAAATTCACATAGAACCCCAAGGGACATTGTGTAAAACATTAATAAAAACGTTATATGATGATTTGCAAATCCTTTTCAACCCATATTCAATTGAATAAACTACAAAGAAAAGATACTTTATGTTTAAACGGATAAACTTTATTGTTTTTTGCAAATATTCACACTCATTTGGAATTTGATGCCTGCAACACTTTCCAAAAGAGTTGGGACAGGGGCAACAAAAGACTGGGAAAGTTGAGGAATGCTCATAAACCACCTGTTAGGAACATTAAACAGGTGAGTGTCATGATGGGTATAAAGGGAGCATCCCCAAAAGGCTCAGTCTCAGACTGCATGAGCAAAATGTCCAGCAGTTTATGAACGATGTTTCTCATCGTGCAATTGCAAGGAATTTAGGGAGTTCAACATCCACAGTCCACAATATCATCATAAGATTCAAAGAGTCTAGAGAAATCTCTGCAAGTAAGCAGCAAGGCTGAAAACCAACATTAAATGCCTGTGACCTTCTATCCCTCGGGCGGCACTGCATTAAAAACAGAAATTATTCTGTAACCTGGATGCCAGGCCTGTTCTGGATGCCAGGCAGTGCAGATGCAAGGCACAATCTGCACGTGTTACAATAGCATGGCTCAAAGTAAAAAAGTGTGGGTACTAGACTGGCATGCCTGCATTCCAGACCCATCTCCATTTAAAAATATATGGATCACTATGAAGCGCAAAATATGACAATGGAGACCCCAGACTACTGAGCAACTGAAGTTGTACATCAAGCAAGAATGGAAAGGAATTCCACCTATAAAGCTTTAACAGTTAGTGTCCTCAGTTCCCAAATGCTCATTGAGTGTTGTTAAAAGGTTAAAAGGCCATGTAACACAGTTGTAAAAATTCCCCTGTCAAAAGTTTTTGGAACGTGTTGCAAGCATTAAATTCAACATAAGTGAATATTTGCAAAAACTATAAAGTACATCAGTTTGAACATTAAATATCCTGTCTTTGTATTCAATTAAATAGAGGTTGAAAATGATTTGCAAATCATCGCATTCTGTTTTACACAATGTCCCAACTTTGGAATTGGGGTTGAATATTTTGCTGAAGCTGGTTTCCCAGAAATGCTTGATTGGCAATGAATCTGGTGACTGGGCAGACCAAAGAAGTGTTGGCCTGGAGAAAATATTCCTGGGAAACCCTTGCTATGTGTGGATGGACATCCTGCTGAAACTGTCAGTTGGAAGCCCCGTGATGAGAGGCAAAATCACAGGACATCCTGCATGTATTGCTGAGATCTTAGTGCCCCTCATATCACTAAGTGGGGTGACCACCTGTTGTATGCAATGTCTTCCCAAATCATTACACCAGTAGCTGGGGCAGTGTATCACTCCACAACAAAGACAAGATTGTCACGATTGCTCACAAGGTCTCCATACTGACTGCTGGTGGATCCCAAACAGAACCTGGATGATATGGTTACAGTCCAAATGAACTGGGAAGAGCTAGGGGTGTGTGTAGTTAAGGTGCTCATGTTTGTCAATCCTCTCTAGTGGTGGTCTGTCTGAGAATAAGCCTGTCTGAGCTTGCCCTCATGGAATAACTGTTCCCAACACCTCCTAACATATAGGCCAGAATGGCGTAGATGTTAAGCAATTTTGTTGAAACATCCAACATGCTTGTCTCAGATCACTGATGTGCCCCCACTCAAAGTCTGTCAACTGGAAAAAAATGTGTCTAAGTGCATCGTTGAGTGCGTAGCAGTCTCTCACTAAGAGTACACTAACCTAAAGTAGCCTCTAAGAGCCTTTTTATAGGGCAGCAAAGGAAAACGTTTAGAAGAATATTTTAAATATGGAATTATAATCTAAATACAAATATTTTATTTCAAACAAATTCAAAATAAATGACCTTACTGTTTCATTTCAGGTCCACATTTATTCTAATGTTAATGAGATGGTCCATTACTCAAATATTACTCAAAATTCATTTAGACTTTGCTTCAGGTACACGGCAGAGATACACGATGTCATTCTATCATCTATTTAACTCATTTAGATCTTTTAGAAATATGCTTGTCATTTTCGAGGCTATGCAGTTCAATATGTGACAGTGACCTGGGTATTGTACACTATGTGTACAGAGAAACAGTCGGCTTTCTATTCTGATGCTACAATGTGACAATTTATAAAGCAAAGTCGAAATAGCAAAGGGTCCCATCAGGTGCAGCTTGAAATTTGACTGGCACCTGTTTAATTAGACTGGAGTTTGCCATCACAAATTGCCTCAATAATGACTATGCTCTCAGCCAGCACAGCAAGTGTCTCCAGAGACTGAAAACCCAAGAGACTCTTGGCATATGAAATCTCAATACAGACAGGTGGCCTATGTCTCTGTCTTTTAGTGCAGGACATTATAGGCCTTAGGTTTATGGACAGTTGTATATATGTTAATTACCATATATCGTATGTGCAGTTTGTGGTGGCTACGGTTGTATTTCAGGTAGCACATTATGCAAATGTGGCATTCTAAACACACTAAACACACTACATCACAAAGAATTGATGATGCTAATGTCAGGTGACTTGCTTGAGGTGGAAAATGATGACAGTAACATACACCGAGAGTCACTAAAGTGTCTTCTTCTACATTTTGTATATAAAATATTGCAACATATGTTCTGAAGTAATCTGGGACCAGGATGCTATTCCTTCACATAACTCATATATCATACACAGTGGAGGCGAAAAGCCTTTGACCACTACTGAAACTGCTTTGTTAGAATCTTTATGGTGAAGGATTCATGCTACAGCAAGTGAAGACCCAAAACATACACCCTATCAAGCATTCTAGGGCAACTGAAGAAAAAGACGACTAAACAGTTAGTAATATCACAAGCTCTGTAAAATATTGTGAATGACATGAATCATTAGATTTAGCTTGCGGAGTCCTTGCCATATCAATTGCACCCAGTCATTATAGCAAGGGCCATACTAAACATTTATCGAAGCAGATTTTGTTTGTATTTCTACAATTACAGATTCATTTCATTCATTCATCTGTTTCTCTACATGTTGTGTCATTCCCCTCCACCCTATTCCCTAAGCTTCACAGATCAGGTACTATTTGGGTGGTGGATCATTCTCAGCACTGCAGTGATATTGATGTGGTGGTTTTGGTGTGTTGGTTTGTGTGTTCAAATGAATGACACAGCAGTGCTGATGGATGTGTTCACACACATTGTACACTATTATTAGACACATCCACCATCTTGCTCCATCTTGTAGTCAGAGTAGCTCTGCTGTTGCTGCACAGTTTTAGTCATCCTCTAATTCTTCATTAAGACTCACAGGATCCACTCATACCAGCACAACATACACTAACACCACCACAGCATCAGTGTCACTACACTGCTGAGAATGATCACCCAGTGAATGTTGACTGAATCATTAGTCACATTTGAAAATGGGTAAAATATATATATACAACTTACTTCCAGGTATGTAGAAATAATCTAAAATTATAATAAGAATAGAAAAGAATTACATCCTGCTGGACCATCTGAACAGTGGACTAACATTTCATCATAAAGTGTGTAATACATCCTTATTAAATGAAGTGCAGGTAATTATGAATAAAAACCTATGAATAAAACTTAATATGGGATAGTATTTGATTAAGAGTTTTTAAGAATCACTACTGATACATTTTGTTACATGTATAATGAAAAATATTGTTTATAATGAAAATGTTTCGAAATATTGTATAATATAATTGTCTAATATATAATATATTTGAAATATTGAAATATCCATTTTTAATCCGATTTTCATCCGCAAATAGCCCACTCACTGGCTTTCCCCCCCTCTTGTGAAGCATTTTGCACCTATTGTTTTGATGATGACATGCTGACACAGAAAATTTAGTCCTAAACACAAAAACAATTTTGGAGGTGGTTTTGCATTGCTTGCTTTTCCTGACCAACTCTATACTGCTATAGTTTCCACCATACATTAACTGAAACAGCTGTGCAGTGCAAAATGGCACATCTTCAAAGGTTCAATCAAGGTTCTACAAAATTACTTCATATTTCACCTATAAGCAAGTTTTGCTGCTGTTCATTCAGTCACAAAGCATATAGTTGTTCGGTTTTCACCATATTCCACTAAAAAATAGCAATTACTTTCAAGGATCTGTAAAGGCAATAGCTGATATTCTTTGACTAGAAAAAAATATGATTCACTGATTCTGAATAAATGATTATTTTTCCCACTGAATGATTTAAACAATGTGACCTTAACCAGCAAATTACCCATTATTATTATGTAATAGATATTTAGATTTTGGGCAAACTGGCAAATAGGCAAAAAAATAATAATAATAAAATTAAAAAAAAATATATATATATATATATATGTGTGTGTGTGTGTGTGTGTGTGTGTGTGTGTGTGTGTGTGTGCATACGACCTTAGTGCTGTAAGTTTTCGGCCCAGATTAAGTATCTAAGAAGAAGATCTTTTTACTCTTGTTTTTCACACTTTTTCCCGCTTGTCCTGCTCATGGGTCCAAGTTATGGTAGATTAAAATTATGTGCATTTTATGGGGACACACACACAGTCTTGTTTTTTATGTAAGCATGTGTTGGACAATAAAAACACTACTTACAAAAATTAGCTGATATTTTAAAATGAAATATCCCATAATTAAAGATCCCCTAATTTTTGTTAGCAGTGTTTTACTTATGTACAATTTGAATGTATTCATTTAAATTACATATTTGTCTGTAAACAGTATCATTTAGTCTCAGCTACAACCAGTCCAATTATATGTTTATGTATAACTATAACATTGGAGCAAATATGGCTCAGTGGTTAAGGCTCTGACCTACTAATTGTCCAACCCTGAGTCCAACAAGCTTTCATTGATGGGACTTGAGCAAGGCCTTTAACCCATGACTGCTCAACTTAATTGTAAGCCTCTCTGGTAAACACACACACACACACACACACACACACACACACACACACACACACACACACACACACACACAAACAAAAAGTGTCTTTATATCAATATGTGGATGCTCCATTGATATAATATTACTGTCGCTAATTAATTCTCAAATTGTCAAATACAACTTGTTTTTTTTCTTGTAATAATATTTCCTGTGCCATGAATTTTTAGTTTGGAAATAATGGAAAACTTAATAATACTGCCCATGATATAAATACAATAAAATCCTGCTTATTGACTATATGGTGGACATACATTTTCCAGCACTAGTGGATTTGGTTATTTCAGTCACACCATTTGAAGGCAGGTGCATGAAATCAAGCATGCAGGCAAGCAATTTCCATACACAAACACAGCCAGTAAAATGAACCGCGCTGAAAAAATCAGTGACTTTCAACAAGGTACTATCATCGAATGGCACCTTTTAACAAGTCAGTATTCCAAATACCTGTTTCGATAATGCCACCCTGTAAATATCGTTATTTTGAATTGAAAACGAAAGCAAGTTCAGTGAGTTCATTCCTAAAGACCCACAAACCACCAAAGAGGACTGCCAAGTGCAAAAGAACATAGCACATACAAAAAAAATTGTTTACTGAATGTGTTTTGTAAAATATATTTTTGTTTTTAGATTATTTGTGATTTGTGTTTATTTATTTTTAGTTATAAAGATATTTTAGTTTTTATAAAGCTATGTGCCAGATTTGGTTTGGGTAATGTCAGTTAAATTATATGCATCCAACCTTTAGACATTAAAGTACAGAAGCAGCGAGAACATCGTAACAGGAAAGAAAATAAAAACTGTATGCGCTTTAGTGTAAAACAGTGGATTAATTTTACATTTAAGTGGTTACAGAGATTTTGTTTTTACAAAAAAACTGAAAAAATGTTTGTTTTGTATCTATTTGATTTCTGCATCCATACAAAAATATTTGTATACTTATTAAGATTATCATAATAAACACATATATGGCTAGAACACAAGAACACAACAACTGCACTATGTAGCAATGTTCTCAAGAGTGAGCCATGTTGCGTCATATTGCTGTTTGATGGATGAATACAGAATGATATGAGTGATGAATTAATTCAACGTGCTTTAATGCATAATTTCTTGCGTGACAGTTTTTGATGATGTGGTTGTACTTGATAGTTCTAGAGAAAGGAGGCTGTAACAATACATGGACGTTGATAAGAATACTGTATTCAATTTTTGGGGAATTGTTGGAAAAGACTTTACATTTTTAGCATGCACAAAATAAAATCCCATTAAAAATAGTTTGTTCAGTTTGGTGTGGAAGAACTTGACCGAACTACACAGAGCGCTAAACATCCTCATCCAACAACAACTGGCATAAACGTGACCACAAAATTCTATGTCAGGATTTAACACACACCAGTACCCCCTGTTCTGGCTTAATGACAGTGTCTCCCTGCAGTCATTTTCCGAAATCCAGTGTAAAGCTTAGCAGCAAACTACTAACCTCATATGAATACCAATGATCTGGGATGTAGAGCTTGGGTTTTGGTTCCCAGTTCTCTTACTTCATTGAAATTACTTAATGAGCTGCTTTAAATATTTTATAGTAAAGCTTTATAATAGCTGGGTTCAGTTTGAGATACTAAACATGCATGACTTTGCGGTGCTGGTACAGATGCTATACCAGAGTTATACTTCACATGCGTAATATTTGTGACTTTAGTTTTCTTATAAACTAGTATGTCACTAAAGTACTGTGTTAAAGTCTCTCAGGTCACCATTAAATTAGATTTACCATTGTATTAAAAGTGATCATATATCATTATTGATCAGTCTCTTTATTACAATTCAACCAGAAAATACAAGATATTTGTATGCTGTATTAAAAGCCTTTAAAAAATCAGGAACAAAACATGTATTACATGTGACCTCCCCTTACACTTATGCAATAGCAGAATTGCACAAATTCATCATGATGTCAAATTGAGCCTTCTACAATTAGTTTCCTTGATTCCTTGATCAGGAATTATCTTTTTCATCATTATCATCCTGCCTTTTGAGAAATACTGGGTTTTGCCATTTTGTTCTATTTTTTTAAAATATATTACCTGTATTTATGTTTGTATCCTAATAAAAGCACTGACAAATAATTAAATGTGGTTATTATTCCATTACTGAACGAACAAACTAATAGTGGCCTTTTGCTTAGTATTGTACATCACATTATGAAGCCATCTACTTATGGCTTTTTTTCACAGTAATGGAACTATAACTTCTTAATACTAATTCCCTAGGTTTATTCCAGACATTATAATAACTCTATATAGTATATTTTATAGATATAAATACAAAATTTATAACAAATATATAAATGCGCATTCCACATACACATTGATTTATGCAGTTAATAAAAGATGAAATGTTATCCCAAATTAAAGTGATTTACTGCAAGTGGGCAGTAAGAGCCTATACACTAAATTCTGACTAAATTCTACTTCAGAAGGAATGGGAGGGCAGATAAAATATTTCCACTTAAATTATCTCTCCAAGTGCTCTCATGTTAGAAGTGCACACATAACTCTTCCACATTTGAGCTTGGTTTGTTGGTAAATTGTGTACTTCAGCTCAAATCTTTCACAGCAGGAATTAAAAGGCCAACAATAAAGTATCTTAATGAACTCATGGGGAAACTGGTGAGAACAGCCAGATGTATGCTGAAAACAGGTACAACCCCAAATCATAAAAAGTAGGGATTGCAGGGGAATTGCATATTTTTTGAGTGTTGTTTCACTGCAGACAGTATGAATCCAAGATATTTCTGGTCAACTTTAATATACATCCATCTCTGCATTTAAAAAAAAAGAAGCATCATATGCAGTGTCGACGTCTCTGGGTTTGGAGGCATTTAAGATGGACCATCACACAGTAGAAAAATGCATTGTGGACAGGTGAATTTTTTTATGCACTCTGTGTGCTGGTCCATCCAGATTTTATCAGCAACAAGTATAAAAGTCACGGTCTGTCATAGTATGAGGCTGTGCGCTACTCCACAGATGTGTAAAAAATAGGGGTGAAACTGAGTATGCAAATCCCTGTCAACGTTTCAACGTCTCAAATGTTTGTTGAGATCCTGGAGATCCTCTGAATAGAATAAAAGAATAATATGCATAGCTAAAAACATCAGACAAGCTATACAAATATCCTGTCAGAATTATTCATATATACCTATAATACTATAATACTGCCTATAATAAGTCATCAGAAGCAACTGAAATACTTAAAATACTCGAATGCTTCTTAATTGTGAAGAGCATCTTTTTTGTGTATTCTAAACATCACACAGAAATGTCTTACTTCCCAAGAAGATGTGTTTTTTTAATAATAGTTAAAGATAATTCTTTAATTGTTGTTAAAAGCTATATAAATGGGTAAGTAATTATTCAATTAAACATTGAGAAATTTGGAAATCTTTACTAATGGTCATTTTTCAGTCATCTAGAACTCTTCAAAAGCTTCTCATAGTACTATGTCAATCATATATACATTTCATTCATGCTCTCTGATTGAAGGTCAACCGAAATCCTACACCTGGAAAAACATTTGACATCATCCTTCAAACAATCTCTCAGAGACATTAACGCACCTGATGATGTTTAAAAAATGGCACCAGAATAGTGCTGCCCGAGTTTTATTGCTCTGCAAACATTGTGCAGGGATCAACTCTACAATAAAGTAGCTCTAAATACAAGAGCAATACAGCATGAAATTCACAGAGTATACACACTGTTAATGGAAGCAAAATAGAGAAAGCATAACCTATTGTTCTTAAATGATGCACACAGGATCTACGTTAGTCATTTTATCATCATCAGATTGCTACTCTGTGGATGAACATGATCTGCAGAGAATTAACCAGGAAAAAGGGAAAGGTTCAAATCCTATTACAACCATCCAGAAGTCACATTCAGTGTGGCTCATCAAAGGATAATGTTCAACTAGATCAACCCTGCCACCAAAGCAGACATTTGCTGTGGGAGAGAAAAAATACCCACATGAAAAGAAAAGAGTGATGCAACATGCAGACAACAAAGACACAACCCCATATGACCTACCTTAGGAGCGCCAAGCCCTGCCCGATTAGGCTGGTTAAAAAGAACAGCAGAATAAAAACCCATCCCATTTCCATCCAGATATGAACACAAAAACGACCTTTCAACAGATCTGTAATTTTCAACCGTACACAAAACGTTGCCATGTTCAGCTGATAACTACTATCCAAACCTGCTGAGTTCTATTGTGTGTGTATATGAGTAAAGTCAAGACAGGAGGGAAAATATCTTGGCCTTCTAGGGTGGCTGGATTGAAGAACAAGCCTTATCAACAGAGATTATGCAAGAAGAATTTGGTGGAAACCTTTGCCTGGTACTGAGGCCCTGGATGCATGCGGCCAAGGATCCCACAAAAATGTATAAAAAAGCATAATTGCCCTTGGAGAATGGGAGTGTGTCTGGATGTTCTGCCTGGGTTATCAGACATACTCTATCACTACATTTTTTTCCTAAAAAGTGCTATTTTAATCTTTGATATCCATTACACAGTGGTGCTTGAGAGTTTGTGAATCCTTTAGATTTTTCTATATTTCTGCATATATATGACCTAACACATCAGTCCTAATGGTAGATAATCAAACTTTTAAAAAAGAAACAAAAATATTATACTTTTGTTTGTTTATGATCCAGTATTGCACACCATTTCTATTTCAATTCAATTCAAATGAACTTTACATTTCTTTTTTGTGTCATGTTGTGTAAAACATGAATAAAAACATAATGTGATTATTTGCAAATCCTTTTCAACAGATATTCAATTTGAATACACTACCAGACAAGATATTTACAAATTTTTAGTATATTTATAAGATATCTATAAGATATTTACTATTTAAATGGATAAACTTGATTGTTTTTTGCAAATATTCATTAATTTTGAATTTGATACCTGCAACACGTAAAAAAAAAAATAGGGGCATGTTTACCACTGTGTTACATCACCTTTCCTTTTAACAATACAAGTGTTTGGGAACGAAGAACACTAATTGCTGAATCTTTGTATTCTTTCCCATTGTTGCTTGATGTACGACTTCAGTTGCTCAATAGTCCGGTGTTTCCGTTATATTTTGCACTTCATGATGCAATGGGTAACAGGTCAGACCAGTATAGTACCCACACTCTTTCCTGTTGTAACACGTGCAGTAATGTCGCTTGGCATTGTCTTGCTGAAATAAGCAGGGATATTCCTAAAAAAGACACTGCTTAGATGGCAGCATATGTTGCTCCAAAACCTGTATGTACCGTTCAGCATTAATGGTGCCTTCACAGATGTACAAGTCACCCATCCCATGGGCACTAACACTCCCCCATACCATCAGAGATGCTGACTTTTGAGGTGCTGACACTGGAGAACATGACATCCATGATTTCCAAAAACAATTGTGGACTCGTCAGACCACAGGACACTTTTCCACTTTGTGTCAGTCTCTTTCATCTGAACTTGGACCCACAGAAGCCGGCAGCGTTTCTGGGTGTTGTTGATAAATGGTTTTTGCTTTGCACGGTAGAGTTTTAACTTGCACTTGCAGATGGAGTGGTGAACTGTGTTCACTCACAATGGTTTTCAGAAATGTACCTGAGCCCATGTGTTAATATCCGTTACAGTTTGTAATGCAGTGCCACCTGAGGGATTGAACGGGCATTCAGTGTTGGTTTTTGCACTTGCTGCTTACTTACAGAGATTTCTCCAGATTATTTGAATCTTATGATGTTATTATGGACTGTAGATAATGAAATCCCTGAATCCCTTGCAATTGCACGATAAGAAAATTTTTTCTTAAACTGTTGGACTTTTTGCTCATGCACTTGTTCACAAAGTTGTGAAGTCACCTATTCTTGCTTATGAACTAATGAGCCTTTTGGAGATGCACCCTCTACACCCAATCACTTGTTTCCAATTAACCTGTGGAATGTTCTAAACAGGTGTATCTTGAGCATTCCTCAACTTTCCCAGTCTTTCGCTGCTATGTCCTGGCTTTTTGGGCAATTCAAAATGAGTGAATATATGAAAAATAAACAATAAAATTTATCCATTTGAACATTGAATGTAGGTTGAAAAGGATTTACAAATCATCGCATTCTGTTTTAATTTATGTTTTAAACAGCTTCCCCACTTCATTTGAATTGGGGTTGTATTTAATATTTAAAAAAAAAATTTTTTTTAAGCACCACTGTACATTTGCAATCAATTTAGCGGTGTATTGTGGACTAGCATTCATCTTTGTGTGCAGAGAGTGTTCCAGTCCCTATCCTTACAGGTCATAGGGTGCAGGTGTAAGGATGCACTGGTTGGGACTGCACCGTATTTGGCTAGTGATTTAGACCATCCATGCACTGATGAGTTTTTACATATATTTACAAAAAATATTTAGCCACATTAATTACTAAACAGGCAGGATCGTGGCACAGTGGGTTGCTCTTTTGCTCTGTGTGTGTGAGAGAGAGTGATAGTGATAATTATCAAAGACAATGATGAGAAACCCAAAGGGGCAAAATAATGTAAATGCCCAAACATTTCTAGTTAGTTGATGGAGCTAATTGTCAAGGAGGATATAACTTTTCTTCTCAGTCATCAGCCTCTGTCTTCTTGTTGCTAATAGATTATTCAGGTTAGAAAGACCTGGCAGTTGAAAATGAAAAGGTTGAAAAAAATTCTTTGCAATGCTAATTCTCATTTTCAAAGAACTTTGAATAGCAAATTCACGCTGATGAATACAGACTAGATCATTCAGCAACTACTGGGTTTTACAAAAATACGAAAAACTGAGTTAATTACATGCTACTGGGTGACTGTAAAACAGTGTCAACACCAGGAATGAGTAACTAATAAATATAGCAGATTTTGGGTTTGGTATAACAATCATAATGTGCTGTTACTGTTAAAAATTAGAACTATCTTGTGTCAAATTGTCTATATTTGGAAATTAACATGAATACTAATCAACTCTTCAAAGAAAACAAAAAAATAAAAACTTGTTCTAATATCAGTGTATGATAATAATGGTGTGACTGGTATATATCAGTCTGAGATGTTAATGGTTTGACTGGTATATATCAGTCTAAGATGTTAATGGTGTGACTGGTATATATCAGTCTAAGATGTTAATGGTTTGACTGGTATATATCAGTCTAAGATGTTAATGGTTTGACTGGTATATATCAGTCTGAGATGTTAATGGTTTGACTGGTATATATCAGTCTAAGATGTTAATGGTGTGACTGG
>JAUZST010094949.1:0-19053 GCA_034779995.1 Parotocinclus haroldoi
TTATATGCAATTATACATTATGCAATGATACAATCTTCAAACAAAATATTACATATCCAAATATATAAATATTATATATAACTCTTGCAGTGTACCAGGTCTTGACTTAATAGCGTTGATTTACTTCATATTAATATTAACCGCCACATATTGATTTTCTATTTCTTATTATTTAAGATGTGTAAAATCTTATCTCACTGTAGAGGTGTGTGCAGCTTCTCCTTACGCTGAGCACTTTATCTCTCTCCAGCACTCTCTCTACTACTCTACACTACACACAAAAACACATTTATGAGAAGAAAAAATGCAATGCATGTCTTGTTTGTAGAGTGGAAACTGTATTTAATGGCTGCATTGACAGTAGTGAAGTTTATTCTATTATTTTAATCTGCATGAACACATTTATTCTGGACCCCAAAGGACTATAACAAATGATGCACTTAAGCAGAATGGAGATAAAAGGATTCTTATATGTGTACATTTTTAATAAAGAGCCCGGAATAGCATTGAGATGTGTTGATAACACACTCATGAATGCACATACAAACTCATCCCCGGGCAAGTGTCTCCCTCCACAAGCTACAACTGTAGCATACATATAAATTTACATTTGCATTTTCAACATTAAGCACACATAATTACTTAGAGACACATACCGAGGTATTTTGTATTTTCCTGAGTACACCGTTCATTATGTTAACTAATATACACCATGACCCACGAACACCAGGTAGCTTAAACCCTGTTAGCAGTCGGTGTAAGTTAAAACAACAATAAACATCTTGACAGTAGAAAAAGGAGTCTTGCCTTTCCTTATATAACTGCTCCAGTTGAGCCCAGTTAAGTCTTAAAGTGTATGAGGGGGGATGCTGAATGCAATAAATGTAATGTAAAGTAACAATTTTACACTGCCTGCCTTCGAGAGATTAATCTAGATCACAGGCTCTGACTTCACACCCAGTCTAGTATACTTTATCTCTCTGTGCGTACTCGATCACTGCCTTTACTGGTTTCCAAGCTAAATTATCCTGCTTAATTTCTGTGCTGTGTGTATCAGAAGTGATATGGTAATATCTGCTGATCAGTCATTACTGTATCTGAGCTCTAACTCACATATGCAGTGCCGTGGGAGAATATGTTGAAATAATGCCTGGGGTAACTGATTATATAGTACAGAGACAAACACTATAGTGGCACTGATTAATGTAGATTATATTCATGCATACACATACTGCTAACAAAAACTAGGGGATATTTCAAAATGAAATCCCTGATTGAAATATCCCCTTTTTTGTGAGCAGTGCATATTGGTGTGTATACTTCTGGATCTTGGGTGCATCTTGGGAGTGCCATAAAGGGGTGGGGTTGAAACGATGTACAATAGACACCTAAGTGAACCAACCTTATTAAAAAGGGTTTGTTAAGCTGGGGGATGCTAATGCTGCCTTGACCTGTCATGGGGCCTATCATTTCTACTGACTCCCCAATTTGCATAGATATTTATGTCTGTATATGGCGATATCAATCATGTCCTTACATGCATATACAATCATTAGATCATGTCAATTTATCACCCACACACTGCTGTCTGTGTCCAAGACAAACCCATAGAACCTTTTCTTTCAAATATTAAAGGAGCAAGACAAACATGTCAGATGAGCTGATGATTTTGCAAATGTATTCAATCTGATGGGGATCCACCGTTCAGCCCTGACTCCTCTGGTCCTTGAGCTGAACACACTTTATCTCCTCACCTCTCCATCTCTGTCAGCCAGTGCCCGACCTTTGACCTTGAACTAAAGGGAAGCAGAATGGAAAGTATCAACATGGAGCAAGCCATTAAGTAGTTTGACAGCAGAAAAATAACTGCTCTCTGCATGCAAAGAGTGAGACTGTGTTTAGGCAACTTGAACTAGGGTTTTACAAACCCTTTGAATGGAGTTCGGGGTTTAAGTGTGCAACTTATTAGTCAAGATAAAGGCGATTATTTCTAATCGCATGTTAGATTGAGCAAGAGAGACAAATCCGTTAACTCTTCACAAGCTGCAGATATACAAAGGGATTACATCTATTGTGATGAATCTGTAGTGAGTGTCTGCAGGAAAACACCCTGAATGCAATGATTAGTGCTAGGAAATCTGGAGCTTAAAGGATCTTCGTTACTTCCGAGCTGCATGGCATATGCTCTGTACAGAGCATCTTCATTAGCGTTAAGAAGTATATAGTAAGTTTATAATTTAATGTATTCATTTAATGCTTTAATGTATTCCATAGTAATCATATGGTAAAATTATTACCTTATATTTGCTCACTCATTTGCAGCTCACCAAGATGGGGTGGTTGGAATTTAGTGTATGAATGTAATTATGATATATTTAAGTGATTACAGTATTAGACTAAGAGGAAAGGATATTTTGCAAAACGGTACAACTGAATTAAAGATTCTAGAACCCTGCTAAGCCGCATCTCGCCTGAATACAAAATGAGATATGGTTAAGCAAGTAGTGTCCTGTGGCACATTTGCCCACAGATGTTGCAGCTGGGACTGTAGATCCTGTACATGCATAGGCTGCCAAAGCTGGCATCTCGGCTGATCCCATGAATGCAGTATGGGAGATAAATCTGGCAACCGGGCAGGCCAAGAAGTGT
This sequence comes from Parotocinclus haroldoi, assembly GCA_034779995.1. Classification (NCBI taxonomy): domain Eukaryota; kingdom Metazoa; phylum Chordata; class Actinopteri; order Siluriformes; family Loricariidae; genus Parotocinclus; species Parotocinclus haroldoi. The sequence goes on from JAUZST010094949.1 coordinate 2,650, forward strand.
TGTAATCTGGCATAGACATGCTTTGTAAACACTAGCTGTGGCCGAGTATTGGCCGAACATTATCTTCCTGAAAAAGTCCTGTAGATATCGCTGACCTGACAGTGTCCCTCATATCACTACTAGGAGTGACCATCTGTCGTAATGCACACATAATGGCATAAAGTGACAACAAGTTTCCTATGGATAAGCGCCTGGAAATGGTCTGGGCAGAGACAGTGGGGTGTAGTAAAAGTGCGTGTGTCTGGATGGTAAAAACCTGTGTCTGGATGGAGGACGATGAAACTGTGGTAGCTGCTCGTGCTTGCCGGCGGATCAGACAATCCTCTCTACTGGTGGTCTGTCTGGGCCTGTTTACTTTGCGTGCGTGTCCTAACAGAACCACTGTTGTCAAAACCACCTAAAATCTTGAGTCAGAATGTCCTAGATAGTGGGCTATTTATCAAAATGACCATCTTGCTTCTCTCAGTCTAATGATGCACCGATATCTACGTGTCTAAATGCTTTTAACTGCAGTGTAGAGGCGTGACTAGCCATCAACGATCTCTCACCAGTAAGTACCTCACCAGTAGGTATCTTAAAAAAATGTAGCTTTTGAGAGTCATTTTATAGGACAGCAGGGGAAGCATTTTTACTCCCCCGGTGGCAAGACCCAGTGTCTAATCATACCTGAGACAAAACTACATGCTGCACTTTGCAGCAATCCAACATTTCTATGCGGGTTCATAATTTTTAATTTTTTAAGTATATATGCCTTTATATATCCACTTACCAATATGCAGTAGTCAGTTTCAAATTTTCACAACAGCCACATACAAACAAACAAAGCATAACAAACAAACTAAACCCAGTGGCTCAGTTGGAGAGCTGGTTCCTCATGCTGAGCCTTACTTTTTTTTTTACATCTCGAGGTGATGATTAGATTTTGTACAATCCATTTTAAAACCTGGACAATACATGAAAATCTTATATTATTGGTATTGATTAAAATAGTTTGATGCAGGTACACAACATGGTCTGCAGTTGCATACTGTAAGATGATAGATTAGTATATTTTATGACTCATATGGTTTAAATCTAACTTAATTGTTTACTTTACAAATTCCAAAATCTTAAAACTTTAATATTAACCGACTTTAAATGACAATTAAAACAATGACTAACATTAAAAAGTGTTTATTTAGTTCTGTTGGTGTCTTCCAGTGCTTTAGCTACTAATGACACCCAGTATAAAGTGAAATTTATTCTCTTATGATGATGAATTTGCTTATAATTATGTAGCTGGTGAATTAATTAATGTATACTCCCACTTATTTATTATATTCAAGGTCAGCTAGGTTATGGAGAGAGATGTGCAGGTCAGCATTCTCATAGCAATCAGGTAAAATTATTCATTATGCATTTCACATATGGATCACTATGTAATGTGTTTTGTGTGCATACACAACACAATGCAAGTTAAAATTTACAGAATGTTATGATGTCTTGACAGACTCTAGAATGCACGTGAATGAGTGTTACATATTTCACCCTCATTTTTATGGCCATTTAACCAAGTGATATGTCAGGGCTAATGTACATGCACACAACTGGCAGAAGCTGTATGTCATTGAAGGTGTCACTGGGGAGCCACTATTGGAAGGGGTATTGCAGAAAATGTGCTTACACAGCTCTGACATATGCCGCTTTGACACTTCCGCTCTAAAGAGTTGGAGATATGTTTTCCCAAATGTTCCCTTGTGTCTAAGTAGGTGAGTAACTAATTGGACTTTGATTTAAACATGAATCTTAAATCAGACTGTTTATTTATATGCTTCTGCTGTGCCAAAGCTGAACGTCTTTAGCTGACAGCTGTGAAATGGTTCTGAAAGTATGTTGATATGCAGTAGCTGCAGTGAATTTTCCATGCGCTAACTTGTTTTTCTGTTTACATGCGTGTGCATGGGTGTGTGATGCTGCAGGGTGGAGTACTAGACAATTCCAAGGTCAGTGCAAGAGGCCAAGGGATGAAAATCTGTGCTCAGAGTGGAATGTAGGCTTACTATGTAATCAGTCTGGAGCATGTATACATAAAAAAGAAAACAACTTTGTTTGGCACGGCCTGTCTGCAAGGTATGAAGGAACAGTTGTGTAATGCATAGAAATCACATCCATTATCTACCGCATGAATGTCATATCTAAATCCATGGATAATAATAAGACATTGACCCAATTTGTTGTCATAACCACCGCAACTTCTTCTTGGAATGCTTTCCAGTAGATGTTGTGAGAGCAGGAATTTCCCTTCATCCTACAAGAGCATTTGTGTGGTGAGACCTAAGGCCTAGCTTACGAATTGAGGTCATTCTCATCATCCACTGCATTAAAAAGGTATTTGTTGGAGTTATGTGCAGGCTACCTAATTTCTTAGATATCTAACCAAGCTAAATTATCTGCACCTCTCAAACTGTAACAATATCATTGGCCTCCAACTTTTCTGAAGTAGGTACAAGTAAGTGGGAAAGAAGTAAGTAAGTACAGTACAGGTACTCTCCATTTTATGATGGTCTGACTTATGGCATTTTGATTTTACAATATGAATTTAACAATATACATAAATAAACATTTACCGGAAACCATACTCTGAATTTTCAGTAGTGATGTAATGAGGAAGACCTCACCACTGCCTCACAGCAAGAAGGTCCCAGATTCAATCTCTGTCCTCCTCGTGTCTATGTCTGTTTACTCTGGGTACTCCAGTTTCCTCCCACAATCCAAAGACATGCGTGTTAGATTAATTGGTGTCTCTAAAGTGGCCCTTAGTGTGTGACTGTGTGCATGACTGTGTATGTGTGCCCTACGATGGACTAGCACATCTAGGGTTGTTCCTGCCCTTGCACCCACAATAGCCAGGTGGGCACCGGCTGGCAGGCGACCCTGTGTGGATTAAGCGGAAGATAATGGATAGATGCAATACATGATTCAATAAATTATACCGTTGTGTAACTGTTGTAATTCTGTTTAAAGTCCGCTTCACATTAAAGACTCTTCTGTGCTCGATATGAAATTCTGCAGCATGTGATGTTGTGATCTAAACAACTACTTAAAGAATAAAAAAGATCAAGGAGGGTTGATTGTCTCCTGACAGAAACCCAGTTGAGTGTGTATTGGGGTTCTTGAAGCCAGAGAAAGCCAAGCAGTCAGTAACATCACCAGATGCTGGGATAACATGGATCATCAGATTTTGCATGAACTTGGGAACTCCAAGCCAGCTTGAGTGCACATTGCCAGTACCAGCACAGCAAAACTCAGTAAATTCTGAAATTCTTTAAATAATTGGAATATGCACAGGAATATGTAAAAGTTCTCAAATTGGATACAATTTCACAATGTACCATTCTATTACAAACATTTGGGTTTCTGTTGGTTTACACTACATGATTATGTCACATGGGAACAAGTTAGGTTGAAGAGTAGCCCAATGTGCTGTCCCTAGAATATGGGGGCTTGAGTTTGAGTCCGAGCAATGTCACTGGCATGGTTAGCATTCTACAGATACAATTGCAGTGTTTGTTTTTGCAGTGTAGTGAGTAGCAGTAATGGCAGTGATAGATATGAGGAGCATTGCATGTGGTTGTATTTTCGGAGGTGTCCAAGAAAACGTATTTTTAGATTCTCAGCAAGAAGCACTCTCCTCCAACTCAAAAACTCTGTGTTATGACCGAGGGTATGTGTGGTAGTGATTGATGGTGAACTTTCTGATGTGCTTGTGGTCCACTAGAGGCTTTTGCATGTGGCTGCTATATTTGCGTGCTGCAGGTTTGGCTGCTTGAGTGTCATGATTAAGGTGCTTGGTCTGATCCAGGATAATAAGACTGTGTTTGGCCTGGGTGTTATGGGCTGTTTGGGTTCCATGGGGACAAACCTGCTTGTTCAAACATGTTGGGCTGCTGATGTCAGCTCTGGTGATGTTTATGGCTGGTACATGTGCACCTTGTTGGAAGGAGCAATTTGTCCATAACATCTTCCTGTCTCTTAACATCCCTTTGCTGCTGGCATAATGTAACGAAACGTGAAGCGTTAGTTCAACCACTTGGCTTTGATTAGCCTTGTATAGACTCACTGGCCACTTTATTAGGTACAACTCCCTGTTTCTGCACTCATTGTCCATTTTATCGCCTCCATTCGCAATAAAAATGCACTCTGTAATTCTTCAATTACAACCTGTAGTCCATCTGTTGCTCTACATACTTTGGTAGTCTCCTTTATTCTGTTCTCTAATGGTCAGGACCCACACAGAACTACAACAGATCAGGTATTATTTGGGTGGATGATCATTTTCAGCACTGTAGTAGAGGGTACTATCAAAGCATAGAGAAATATATGGACAGTCAATTGTAGAACTTGGTCAAACTGATAAAATGAACAATGAAGACATTTCATTTTTCAAAAGTATTTTGGGTCTCTGTGTGAGGCTGCTTTTGGAACTGGTTGCACAGTAGTGCAGCAGAGTATGCTTATGCCTCCGTTAATTCTTCTTCAGTTTCTTCCCTCCTTCCAAAGCACAGAATTAAGCAAAAAGGCAAGTCTACAGTATCTGCAGTCATGAGGGAATCCAAATGAATGTGTGGGGTGACTTGTTGATTTGTATTCCCACCTTTTTACTTTTATCCTGACCAAAGATAATCCAAACAGTGCTAATGAATTAGTAAATACGCACATTCATTCATTCAAAAAGGTGATACGCTGGCACAGTTGTTAGCACTGTCAAATGGCAGCTCCAGAGATCCCTAGGTAGACTCTGCCTGTTTGAAGTTTGTATGTTCTTTTTGCCCGTGTGAGTTTCACCCTGGAATTAAATCAACTAGTATCTGTGAAGTGCCCTAGTGGAAGCATGAGTATGTGAGTACGTGCCATGTGATGGATTATAACCCTTTCTACGGCTGGACCCTGAGATATGTCTTGTGTTATACCAAAGCATTCCCATTGCCAGAGCTGGATTAAGCAAGCATGAAGATGATTAAATGATTCTGAAAAACGACACTTTGCAATTATTGTTTAAATCCAATATCAAATTATAAGTGAAAATCATCAGAAAACTACCATTTCGACATTTTGACTCAAAACATGGGACATTTGAAGTTTCTTTGAGGTATGTTCTATAGTCTGCTTTAATCCTGAAAGTAAAATTATTGGTTGATTGTGAAAAAAATAGTTGTTGTCAGAATGATGTGTGTTGGTGAGCTATATACATAGCTTCCATCTGACCCTTTTCAGCTTCCTCGGTAGGTTGTCCAATTACAGCATTTATATACAGTGCCTGGCATATATAAGCCTTCACCTCTGTACACTTTATCGTCTGGTGTTTACACACCCACCTTGTTTCTCCTGGCTCATGTTCCTTGTTTTTTTGCTTTCACATTTCTCCTGTTCGGTTTGTCATTGATGTGTCTGTCACCATAAGCACATTGTATGGTCATGTTCATGTTAGCAATTGGGTAGCACCTGCTTGGCTTAGCACGTGGTCTTGATTTATAAGCACCTGTTAGCTGTGCTATGTTATAAATGAGCAATGTTCGTTTGTATTACTTCATTTTCCATGCGTGTTATCTTTAGCCTATTGCCTATAACCTGTGTTTGTATAGCTGTAATGTACTTACTATATTAGCACCATGCCACATGCTCTTATGTCTGTCTCCCCTGTCCCTACTCACATTGAAAATAATGATGGTTTAAATGATCCATAGTTTTTCCAATACTTGTCCCCATTATTAAGGTCTACAGGTTGTGACTTGCATTTCTAGGCTTTAGAGCCAAACTCAAATTCTGCACTAAATGAGAGGTGTGATAATTCAATTCAGGTTTCAGATTCATACAGATGCCTTAGCAACAACTAACATCCTCTAATATGTAAGTTAAATACAAGAGCTGTGTTGAGACGAAGGTGGGTTTCAAATCCCACCTGTTTTACTGGTTTTCAAATGTAAATGTTTCTTTGAAATTCAAATATGTATGTCCATTCAAACATATACAGCAAACAGAAGATATAATAGATGGAACTTCTCCATTTTAAAGCCTGACGTGACACGCCAAGAAAAAAGATTTAACAAAGGAGATTCAGTGCTGAAAGGGAGGGTGCTGTGATATGTCAAAGCCCAGCTTTCCTGGGGTGAATTAAAAATGCACCAGATCTAGCTATAACACAAGTTCTGTTATGTTTATTCATTTCCATTTCAAACATGTGATGGAATGTAAATGTTTTGTTTATTACTAGTCATAAAGAAGTGGGCTATTTTGCGTCACTACATAAATGTACAGACTTTCCCATCAATCCCCTTGCTGCCTGATTGTAGAATGCTCCAATCACTGCACTTTGATGGCACAGTGGTTAAGGTACTAGACTACTTATATGCAGTGCAGTGGTTATAAAAAGGTGAGGATTGAACTTCTGGCTCTGCAAAAAAAGTCTTTTTAACCTTCTGCCCTTATTTTGCTCTGCAAGCACATACACACCGAAACTAAACCTAGGACCCCAGCATGATAGGTGGAGCCACAAGTCAATGGGACTTTACTAGCAACAAAACAGCATGGACCAATGAACAGGAAAGATAAACAAACATCATAGCAACATAGCCTGATGTCAGAGAAACAGAGGTCATGTTGCACAGCTAGCTCTGAAAGTCCCACTTTTTCTTTAGTCATCGTTTTCTGTATGTACTTGTATACTGTGTTTGGTTTACTATGATTGGCTGGAGTCGATGACTCTCAAGTCTACCATTTGACACGATCATTACTCTCCAACGTAGCAAGGCAAATTTGCATCTTGTATCATTAAGCCTTCACCCACTACTAAAAATATATATTATGTACAAATTTGAATTAATCCTTATTGATAATTGATCATATTGCTTTGGCAAGGGCCATTATGGACTGTCCTGGGAACACTGGTCTCAAATACATAAAGTGTCTCATGGGTCATATTATGCTTTCTGTTTGTTTTGTTTGCATACTTAGTGTTTGGGGAACCTTGTTTAGCTGTCTGGGGTAGAAGATTTTTTCTCATATGACATGATGGTTGATCATTCTGAGCACTGCAGTCCAGTGTATTGCAGTCACCAGTAAGAGTTTTGAAATGTCACTGCTGGACTAAGAATGGTCCAACAACCAAAAATATCTAGCCAACCTCATCCTGTAGGCAGTGTTCTGTGAGCACTGATGAAGGAGGAAAGGATGACTAAAACAAACTGTGCAACAGATAAGCGACTGTCACTGATTTTATATCTACAGTGAGTGGGCACACTGTTTAAACCTCAGCTGCACTGCTGTGACTGATCCACGCTTACCAGTACAACATACACTAAAACCACAACATCAGTGTCCTTGCAGTGCTGAGTATGATCCACTGCCCAAACAGTACCTGATCTGCACTGGTCCTGATCACCGAAGAAAATCTTGAAAGTGGCCTAACTATTTGACATGCCATTTAGCAGATTCCCTTATCCAGATTTACTTACAATTGATATATTCTTACAATCCAAGCAATTGTGGGTTTAAGGCCTTGCTCTGCCCAACTGTGGCAGAGGTGGAATTTGAACCCTGGACCTTGTGACCCATAGTCCAGTATCTTAACCAGTAGGCCACCACAGTCCAAAATATTTAAAGCAACAGAAGGACTAGAATTATGAAGTGTATCTACTGTATAAAATAAAGGGAGCTAATAAAATTGGCTAATATTGAAGCAAGAAGTAATTTATTTGGTCTCAAAATGGTTCATGGAACATAAGGTGCACATCTTGTTTGCAGTCATGAACTTTGCAAAAAGAGTGTAATCTACAGCTGGTCTGTTTTAAAAAAGATATGGTTTTGTATAGTACAGCTCAGCTTTGATCCAGCATAATAATGGATTAAATAGGCTTGGGTTCCAAGCATTTCATAAATCGTAAAGTACTATCTTAGTGATTCCTATTAATATTTCACCATTGCATTCTAAAGGTGATTACACATCACTGAGACTTTGTTTTAACTTGCCCTTCATCATTTCTTTCAATAGCAACTATTATCATATTTCTAATGATCATTTATTCATTTGTCTTGACCACTTTTAAATGATCAGTTTTTGGTTAATTATTATTATAGTTATTGTTGTATTTGCAATCTGATTTCAATCTAACTAGTATTAGAATATGTGTAAGCAAGCTATTTGGAGTGCTATCAGTAAGAGCAAACTCTTGACTGTCACATAAGAAAAATCACATGTATTGACCAGTATACAATGTCAATCGTAAACAAATTTTTGCTTGTGTTGTAGGTAATAATAATCAAAATTTCAATAATAATTGTTAGAATCAGGTTGTTGAATTGATTGGGTGTAGGATTTTGTTTTTAAAACCATGGCAATGGCAAAATGATTGCTTGATTTTCTAAAAGTTAAGTTAAATCTTAAAAAAAGGTGTTATTCAACTTGATCTGTTTTTTAGCAGACACTCTTATCCAGAGCGACTTACAATTAATACAGTATTCATTCCAAGCAATTGTGGGTTAAGGACTTTAGGGACCCAACTGTGGCAGAGGTGGGATTTGAACACTGGACATTATGGTATTAATCAGCAGATTTATGTGAGATTACCTGATACAAATAGCAAATATTTTACTCTTAACTTAATTTGTATATTTAAGCATTTATTGATAAGAAATAATACAATAATGCAAACTCAGGTATATGAGTGATCAAAGATAAAAGCAACGCAAGTGTGAGTTAGGTCAAAATAACCTGACATATTAAGATTCAGATTATTTTTCCAAGTGCTGAGATGTATTTTGAAGAGGCTATTATGCTACTTATGTTTTAGACATCTCTATCCTAAAGAAATGACTAATGTAAAATGTATACGAATGAATGGTGTCAGGGTATAGGCAGTGGAAACAGTGCATTGTGGGTGTAGTTTAGTGGACAGAACTGGTTGCCTTTTTTTAACCTTTTGAGCTCTTGCCTGACATAATGTTTGTGCACAGGCCTGGCTCTGTGGTATTGTTTATTGGTGAGTCAGAGGCCCTGATGTCCTCTCACCTCTGTCCTTCTCTTCCTTGTGTCACATAGTCATAGGGTCAGAGACACAACATTCTGAGCTGCTAGTGCTAGTGGTGTCAGATAATGAGTCATGAACGCCTGACTCCCATGTAGGTGGGATATAGAATTAGAACTTTGTCTAACTATCAGGGATAGAAGATTCTTGAGTGTCATTTGTCCTTCTTCTGTTCAGTCATGTCACGTTACCAGGATTATTCACCAATGCAAAACCAAAATAAGCAGAACGTACTGTAATCTACACTTAGGTCATTCTATTTAGATGAGAACTTTGTTGACTAAGGAATACTAATTAGACAGACACATTGTAGGTTTAAACTCTGTCTCTGCCAGTCTGACACAGCTGGGTCTTCCAGTCCCATACTTCATACTTAAAAAGGACAAGTGTCTGCTAGTTGGTGTAAATGTAATAAAATGTATATTATATATACACACACAATAAGAATAAGAGAAAAAACAAAGTTAGAGTTGTTGGGTATTGTTTGTTACAGGTCACAGGCCCTGATGTCCTCACAACTCTGTCCTTCTCTTCCTCGTGTCATCACAGAGTCACATCGTCAGGGATGTAACAATCTCAGCTGCCAGAGTTGATGCTGGTTGATAATGGCTATATGAGTCATAAAAGTATGACTTCCGTGTAGGTGGAGTGTGTATGATAACAAGGTTGAAGTGTTATTGGCATTAAAAAGCACTTGGTGTTTTTTTTCCTCTGTCTGCCTGACTCAGCTGTAGCACAGTACTGGTGACATGTGCTTTCAACACTTTGTAATCCACATCTTTTCTCCACTGTGAAATATGTAATTTCACTCTTAATAGACAGTGACACAGCAATAATTTACTCAGACCGTTATTATGATAAATATTATGCATAATTGTTATGTCTGGGGTTATATATGCCATTCCTTTATAAACAGTCATATCAGAAGTTTTGGTCAACCCTTGCTTCTATAGTCATGGCCAAAGTGTTTAAGAATGGCGCACATTTTGTATTCACAAAGTTTGCTACATCAGATTGGTGATGAAGGTTACAGGGCACCCAAGAAAGTCAAGCAAGCATCAGGACCGTCTCTTAAAGAGGATGCAGCTACGAGATTGGATAACCACCAGTGCAGAGCTTGCCCAGGAATGGCAGTGGCCAGGTGTGAGTGCATCTGAGTGCATAAAAGGTTTAGGCAGGACAGTTTTACAGTATTTGTATTTATTGTATGTTTTTAGACATTACTTTTGCAAAAAGCACTTTCCAGATACAAATTCTTCAGGTCTTTGTGGGCATATGGCTTAATGCATGATTAAACAAATCTGACAACAAGGTGCAACTGCTCAGTGACATTATATGATGATTGATTTAATGAAACTGAAGCAACAGTGTAGAGGTAATAAATATGTGTCAGAGACAACCATCCTAAAATAAAGACTGGCAGATTGTAGCAGTTAAATGTTAAAATCTGACGCCATGGCAAAAGTGACTACAACAACAAGATACCAGGTGGTTATCCTGCTTGAGCAAGGTCTCCATAAAGCTAAAATATCGTAGGTTTTTCCAGATGTGCTACCCAATCTTTTGTATAGTCTAGCATCGTTATCCCTCTTATCTCACCAAACTCATCTCTCACCAGCTGGGATCACAGAGCAGATTTCGCTCCATGCAATTTACGACAAAAAGCCGCCAACTTTGGCTCTTGCCTTCACCATTCTTAAAATGTGACAAATGTCCTGCCAGCAATTAAATTCCACCCCATTAAGCCCCCAAGTTTTCAGCTGACTGGTCAGTAGGTGTCACTTTAATCCTACTGACAGGGTCGCCTTCCCTGCTATCTCTTCATCTGACAGCACACAATGCCTATGGATCTAGCAGTGAGGCATCCCTTTACTGATGTCTCGCTGATTGTTATTGGTTTGAAATTGTATATACTGTACATGGTAAATGTGCTTGTGCTCAGCAAAACACATTATGTCAGCACCAGACATAAATGTCACTGCCTTTGTTTAGGTTTTGTAACCTTGTTAATTCACCAAATATAACCATGAAAAAGAGGTAGGCAGGATAATGAAGTTGGTATGTACATACAAACAGGCAAATTTGAAAATAAGAGATAAAAGATTGAGCAAAATTTGAAGTACCTCAGACTTATATATTAATATGTCCATCACTGCTAGGAAAACAATTGGGACCTTCATACACTCATCTACAGTCCAGAAAAGTATTGACAAAAGTGGTTTGTGACTGAAAAGCCATGGCTCAGAGGCATGAACATAGTCAAGTAACTCGAATATGCACAAAAACACGGGGGCAGTAGAATGACGGCAGGTGCTCTCTACTGATGAGCCATTATTTTAGCAGATTTTTATCAGAGAAGCTTGTTGGAGGTTCATTGCAGGTTGGAGTCTATATTTCACCTAAATTAGTGGGTAGTTTGGTCAAAATTAATGGCCCACTTATCGTTTAGAAATACAGACAGATTCTTATCCATTATGCAGTTCCATCAGAGAGTCCGATTGGGTCCAAATTCATTCTTCAGCATGAAAATAACCTCAAAGGCAGCCAGTGTCATAAAGAATTGTCTCCAGAAAAAAGAACAAGCAGCCATACAGCAGATGGTATCACCTCCACAGAGCCCTGATGTTAAATCATTGAGTCAGTCTGGGATGAAGCAAAGTGAGACAACTAATGTCTTCAGAAGAACTGTGGTTTTCCAAGAGGCTTGGGAAAAACATACCAGCTGGAACGTGCAGACCAGCCTACCTGGGATAATTGATTTGGTTTAGGTTACTCCTGCTTGCCAGGTTTAGTTTTAAAATGAAATGTTTGTGAATTTAAAATGTGTTAATTTCCATTTCCACATTTGCCTAGTAATGTATTTGCAAGATGATTAAAAACAACAAAAGTGGACAGTATCTAGTTCCAGTAACAGTTATTGTGCTAATACAAATTCAGATAATAAGAATCCAATATCCTTTTTGGCATTTGAAAAAAAAAAGGATTTTCTTGGGTAAATATGTGTTGATACAACTTTTATAATACATTATTGATCTGAACAGTTGGTTATGGGATTTCTTTTATCTTCAATCTTTCCCGATGTTTACCATATTCTAGTTTTCCTAAGGTTACCCCCCCCCCCTTTGTTATATGTGACAATAAACTCAAATCAAAATCAATCAAAAAACATTATAGCTGTACATTCAGATAAGGTGTGTTCTTAGACTAAATTATAAGAGTTATAAAGATATAAGTTTATGTTAATACATTTTCCATGTTAATACTCCATTGTACATATGAATATTATGTTTAAATTCCTACATATTGTTATGTAGATATTTCATATCACATTGAGCAAATACACATGTTAAACACATATGGACCATCATACAGTATCTTCAGAATGATAAATTACGCATTATCACATTCTATATTAGCTGTGACTTATCTGTTGTCTTGTAGTCCTGAGTATTTATTTTCTGTGTGTGATTATTGTTTCTATTTCACAAATGTAATTGTCAGTTACCATTAGCATTATTTGTTAATGTCTTTTAGTCTCTAACATCCCCATTTGGTGTTTGGTAAGTGTTCTCATTGTCTGTTCATTTTAGCTTATTTGTTATTTTTGTTAAATTAGCATCTTGCTTATTCCATCTTTTATTCCTTTTTTTGTCATGTTAAATGTTTGCATTGTTAATAGTAGCACTTTCTCGGTGCTAGCTTGGCTTGTGTCTCTGTTTTATATTAGCCTTGTTTTCTCTGTGTAGACCTAGAACCTCGCCTGTATGTTCTGTTCATCTATGGGTGGGCAATATGATGATATTGTATTGTATAGTGATAAACTTTTTTGTGATAGACAATTTGATTTTCTCAGCATATAGAGGATATTGACTCTGACTCTGAGCAGGTTTCAGTATAAATATAATAATACATTATACATATGAATCACTTTATGCAATATTTTAATAGCAGTTTTTAAGAATCTGTTGCTACTTATGCATTTTGTTTTTGATTGCACACATTGTGATATATATATTGTGTATTGCGAAAATGTCTTTAATTATTATGATGCCATATTTTTTACCATATCACCCACCCCTATGTTCTACAAAATGGGGTCAAATAAAACACACACTACATCTACATTATTCTCCATTCCCCTGCCCTGTTTTAAATGTGACAGTTACTCTCAGCACTTTAGTAACTGCGGGGAAATGACTCTCCTCTTTTTTCTGCTCCCCTTAAGACCTAGAGCTGCCACCAGTTCTGATGATGATTGATCCCTCTTTTAATGTAACTACTCCCTGACTACACCTGTTTACAGAAAATGTGTAGTGAAATATTGTATGTGATTTCATTCCATGTAGGCATATGGCACCTGGTTCCCTTTATTACCCATCACACAATGCATTTATATTAGTCTTGTAGTGATGTATGGATCAGATTAATGGATCTTTCGCATGAGCCACTAAATGCAAACACAGTACTTGTAAATAGGGTCAGAGACACAGTCGCTTTAGCTTACATGGGATCATATATCTACCTAGACACACATACAAACAGAGAGGCTTCCAGAGCGTTGTGGTTTACAGACAATATATCATATAAATGTATTTTGCTTCAATAAGAGGAATTGCATGTGAACTACTATATTTATTTCAGTAAGGACATTTCCAAGCAGACTGGGTTATACAAGTGTGTACATTCTCGGTGTGACTGAATGTGATACGCAGCAATACTGACACTCAAATACATACACTATTAAGCACAAATTTAGACAGCTACGACAGATAGGTTTGATTGAACACTTCTGTAAGAATATAGGTACAAGTGTATTATATATGTTAGATTATGTATGTATATTACAGAAAATATATAAATATATTCAACAGAGTCTTTTCTAGAATCTATTTCTATCCTTAAGAGGACAGTTGGTTTTCACAATGGTATATAAACTGAAACCCCCACATACAGTAAAAGGATCATGCAATTGCTAATTCCCTGAAGTGGGTTACTGAGTCACTGTTTACGATCATGTTAAAAGTACTACATGTCAGCCTGTTAACACTTTAGACAAGAGAATAATTGGAAGTCATCCAAGACCCTGATGCATTGCTGATAGGCCTTGTTATCTCTTATGATTGGGACTAGTGTACACTAAAATAAATGACACAGCAAATCTGTCCATTAACTTTAAGTGTGCTTTCCCACTGCTACTGCACTCCATCCTTTCTTCTTCCAGATAAAAAAAGAGGGCCAGAAGCAGGGTGGCCTAAGTCGACCACTCTTCCATTCCTAGCAGCCGTGTCATAATGACTCAGTGTCCCTATCCTCACCCCAGCTGAGGGCATGCCGAGGTCTGATAACGGAGAGCTCTCAAAATTACCCTAAAGGCTTTGTCACACACAGAGCAGTCAACAACTCTTTGTCGACATTCACACGGCAGCCGAGAGCATAAACTGTCACACAAAGAAAATGTAGCCAAAAGAAAAGACAAGAGCACTGACCAAAACAATGGTCAGACTAAAACACCAGAGTGCTGTCACTTATTGTGACCACATACTTATGTTGCTTGGGCTTATGCACAGCATGTGGCTTTGCTTGTACATTTACAACATCTGATCAAGGGAAAGCCAACCTTAACCATCTTATAAGGTGTAATCCAAGCATCTAAGGACCCAATAGTGGCAACATGGCACTGCTGGGAGTTAAATCCTCAATATACAGTTCTATAGTCCACCTTAACCACTGTACTATCACTGATATCAATAGGTGTCAGCAGTTATTTGGTTATGCAGATAAAATCCATATCTATGATAACGTAAAAACTCATTTATCATTAAAAAAACTCACCAAGAAGGCATTGTTGGAATCGACTGAAATTCTCTATGTATGAATGTAATGATGATATATGTAAGTAAATACAATATAAGAGCTGAAATTATACATTTAGTAGGGAAAACTAGACCGTTCAATGGATGCTCTAGTACCCTGTTAGGTTGGCTCTAGCCTGGATACAAGGTGAGTTATAGTTGGTATCCCACAGATGCCTGGGCCTGTAGATCCTCATATCAACACTGTTTTAAATGAGTCATATAGTCTTGTCTAGCAGTCAAAAATTTCTCACTAAGCAGTGTACAACCCAAAAGCATGTATTTATAGGTCAGTAGAGGAACCAATTTTATGCCCTCTTGTGGCAAGACTCAGTGTCTAATCAGACTATAATCATTTACATATCTGCCTTAGACATACCTGCATGCCAAGAGTTGCAGCAATCTGAAATGTCTATATGGAAATATTACTTGTTTATGAATAAATAATTCATTTAAGTAATAATATTATTGCTTTAAAATGTGCATGTTTATGAACTAAGGGACTATGAAGGCACAGTGCTTAAGTCACTGGATTGTTGACCAGAAGGTTATGGAGTATACTGTATGGAGGTATACTGTACCCATAAAGGCATGTACATGTTCAGGAGCAATGGATTTCTGGAAGAATATTGCCTGTGACATTATACTGTCAATGTTCTTCACTTCAGCTGTTAGTGGCTAAATGCTATGGCTGATCAGTGTACACACAGCATAAAGTGCAACTGGCAAGTCAGATTAGATTGTGTTTATTGTCAGATACTTTGTTTAGTTCCATTACAACACACACCGATTTCATGCGGTGTCATCAAATGCCATTAGGGTTGATTGAACGTGATTAAGTCTGATTTTAATAATCAACCAGCATAGCCCTTTCAAAACCCTCATCATCAATACTTAATAGATCATTGTCAAATATCTATTTATAAAATGCATAGCTCAAAAATGTACAATGTGCCATTTAAAAGGTAATATGTTATGCCAAAACAAATATTGGATATCGCTCTATATATGTGAACATGTACTGTGTCTGAGGAAGAAGAGCTAGGTTGGGGGATCACAGAGAATGTGTTGGACAATGCACACTTGTGGCTTTGCCAAGTGATTTACATACATTGTAATATTAAAACTGTTATTTATGTGGCTAAATTTTGTTTGATTTAAGGAAAGGGTATTCTATCTGAAGAGTAAATAAGTCTGATTTGTGGTGTAGTAACATATGTCCCTTGTTATGGATATATTAATAGAAAGATTTTACTTTTTTTACATTGTAGGGACATTTTAACATCCTTTCTAAACTTAAACTTCAGCTTTTTCTATTTAAAAATGCACGGGTACACAAGGAGCATTTTCCTACACATTCCAAAGACAGACATGAGACATCAAAAACTGGTCTCTATGAAGTTTATCAGTGTAATTAAGTAAGTGTGTGTGTGTGTGTGTGTGTGTGTGTGTGTGTGTGTGTGTGTGTGTGTGTGTGTGTGTGTGTGTGTGTG
>JAUZST010094959.1:0-19052 GCA_034779995.1 Parotocinclus haroldoi
TTATTTTTATTAGTAAAAATACTATACATTTTCACTAGTAAAAGTGAGTTATTTATAGCAATAAAGCAATTTTATATCAATCAATATATCAAGTTAAAAGTTTTAATATTAAACATTACATTTTCATTTCAAAAATTATTTTTTATATCAAGAATAAAAAAATGTTATATCAAGAATATAATTTTTGATCAAAAGAGCTGCTGATCTAATATTGATTTATCAAGAATACTGTATGTTTGATATCAATAATTAAAGGTTTTAAATGAAGAATGACATTTTTAAATCAACAAATTAACTTTTTATATCAATATTTTGATTTGTGATATCAAGAATGTAAAATTGTTTAATACAAAAATCTTTTGCAACAGTGGTCAGAAATAATGACCAATAATGGTTATTATTATAGGAATTAATGTAAAAAATACAATTTGCTACAACAGGCTAAAAATAATATAAGAAGCAGTATTCGTGTTCTTTGTTTTATTGTGAAGTCTTTATAACTATAAGGTTGTTTTTTTTTAAGAAAACAGAGAAATCATTTAAACAAAGAAAAACATTAATAAATAAACTTTATTTTTAAAACTTTAATGTTTCAGTTAGGTTATCTAGTCAGTCTGGATAATAACAATATAAATCATGGTGAGATCACGGGGTGGGCGTGACTTGTTGGTACTCTCACACAGTCCATGATTTTGATTGGATGCTTGATGGATGACGCAGGGCCGTACCATGGCTCCACAAGCGTTACCGGAGGACAGTGCTCCCTCATTGGTCCGTTCACCGGAGTTCGCACTTAAACAGCTGCTGCGGATTACGGGAGTCCCGTTCACTCTGGTCTGAACCGAGCAGCAGTGGCGGCCGTGGCGGCTGCTTTAACGCCCTTCTCTTATTCCTGAGGGAATACAGCAGGACCGGGCTGAGAATAAGAGTCTACATGCCAGGACATCAACATTAGATCTGTATCACCGCTCTAATTCTCTAACACCGGTACGTAGCTACTGAGGTCATTTATTATCATTCTTTCTATTTCAATTTATTAGAAATAGCATGTGCTTATAATAATAACAACAACAATATAATGCTGCTTTCACTAACAAAATGAGCTTCCGTCATTTCATCTGTAAGATGCAGAGGTTACCTGTCTATAACAGGGCCTGTGATTCTGGTTTATACGAAATATTAACTTCAATGTTTGATTTATCATTCAAATACTCTTGGAATTAAAGTAGTTAACAATAATAATAACAAACTGTGATTGATTTGATATCATTTCCTGTGCTGAACTAAAACTGAACAACAGCATATCCCATAATGTACATTATATTCTGCTCACAGACATTAAGGAATGCTTTAAAATGAAATCTCCCATAACTAAAAATCTCCTCATTTTTGTGAGCAGTGTTTGTAAATAATGTGCTTATAACGTAGCAATCTAAGATCAAGTTTGAGTCCCATGGCTGGGTAGGGCGTCACGTTTATGGATTAAATAAAGCTGATACTCACTCGATTTTCTACATTATGTGTATTACTATTTCAGACAGTATTTTTATGTTCTATAGATTTTGTTTCTATATATGTATATTGGTAATATATTACATATTGGTGATACCATTTTTTATTTTATTGTTTTATTATACTGCTTGTGTTCTCTCTTCTATTTATAGTCTTATTTTATATTTAGCTTCTGTTCATTTAAAGCATTATTATAAACAGGTCAATTTGGTAACTTTATTACTTAGATATGACATCTACCCATGGAAGTTTTTCCTTGTGGTTGTGGTCCTCGATCAATTAAGGCTGTTAGCCAAGATATTTCTAAAGCTGCTTTGAGACAAAGTTCCATTGTGAAAAGCACTATAAAAAGACAATTTGACTTGACATGGAAACACGTTTTGAGGTGGAGGTGGCACATAGAGTAACTATCCTCCATTACTTTAACAGCGATGCCTTTTAACCCCATGACATGTTCCAGATCACCTCATAGCCCTGATTTGAATAAGGAAGCAAGTAAACCTACCATATATTAACTGATCTTAGTTTACCATCATACATGTGTGGAGTATTTTCTTTCTCTATACAGGGAAATAAAATGATTGCCCAAGTACATTAATGAATTATTATTTAGTTGGTTGAACAGTGTCTGTATGTAATATCTCACAGAGCTAGTTTGGGAGTCTTGACTTCAGTTTTCCAAACCTGTCTGGGTAGATTTTCCCCTCACTCCTCTTTTACATTGTCTTACAGTCGCAGTACACGTAAGAGACGAGAATGCTGACTAGACTCTTTCGCCTCCACGGCCTGTTTGTTGCCTCCCACCCCTGGGAGGTGATCGTGGCCACCGTGACTCTCACCATCTGCATGATGTCCATGAACATGTTTACAGGCAACAACCGCATTTGTGGCTGGAACTTTGATTGCTCGCAGTTTGAAGAGGTGTGAAAGCTACAGAGATTTTTCGGGTTGTATACCATGATGTTGAACGTCCGTGGTAACCTGTTGCTTTTTTGTGTACACAGCAACTCCTCAGCAGTGACATCATCATTCTGACCATCACAAGATGTATTGCCATCGTCTACATTTACTTCCAATTCCAAAATCTGCGACAACTTGGATCAAAATATATACTGGGTAGGAGTTAATTGATTTTAGTTTTGTGCTGTTAGTGCTGTCACCTCACAGCTCCAGAGACCCGGGTTTGAATCCCCGGCCTAGTAGCTGCCTGCTTCCTTATGGGAGTATGGCGTACAAAGACAGGGATTGGGTCAGCTGGTCTCAAAAACGTTCCAGTGCAAGTCAGGGTGTGTACCTTACGATCGACTGTTGCCCTGTGTTGCTGGTTAGGAGCCCCCATGACCCAACAGGATCATGTTGGCATGAGTGCTCAGGTGGCTCGGTGGCTAATCACTAGTGTACTGCTGAGGTGGACCTGGTTCAATTCTCAGAGGTACCTTTTGGCCAGGTAGGGTGTCACATTGGGAGTGTAGGGAATGGATTGGTGGTGACTTTATCCAGTAGACCCAGGACTGCATTGCATTAGACTAGCCTCTCCTTTAAGGGTACAGCCCCTTTAGCTGCACCCTGTGAGTTCTGGGGATAGACTGCAGACCTATCCAACCCTTTCCAGGTTAAGTAGGGGTAGCCAGTCATGGCTGGTCAGTCTGATCCTAATTTGCTATTGTTTTTTTAGGTATTGCTGGCCTCTTCACAATCTTTTCCAGCTTTGTCTTCAGCACTGTTGTGATTCACTTCTTGGATAAAGAACTGACTGGATTAAAGTATGTAAACATTGGCATTGCCATTTAATACATAACCAGTGTGTCCGGTGTAACTTAACGTGATATTCTTTGTCTGTAGTGAGGCGCTGCCTTTCTTCCTCCTCCTGATCGATCTCTCCAAAGCATGCGCTCTGGCTAAATTTGCCCTGAGTTCAAACTCCCCAGTAAGTCTCATCTTCTAGTCTCATTATTTCCAGTTAATGCGCTGTTTACACAGTGCAGTTTGATACTTATTTCTACTCTTTATGGATTAGGATGAAGTGAGGGAAAATATCGCCCGAGGAATGGCTGTTCTGGGTCCAGCGTTTACACTGGATGCTCTGGTTGAGTGTCTAGTGATTGGGGTGGGAACCATGTCAGGTATCCTACTGCAACCAGATATACAATAGTGCATACAATAATATGCATTCGCTTACAACAAGCTTGAAGACATTTCTGATTCCTCACAGGCGTTCGCCAGCTTGAGATCATGTGCTGCTTTGGATGCATGTCTGTCTTGGCCAACTACTTTGTCTTCATGACGTTCTTTCCAGCCTGTGTTTCATTAGTGCTTGAGGTAAGTGAAAATCTACTAAAGATACAGTAGAAGCTCAATATCTGAGAAGAGTCTTAATATCTGAGACCAAAACCGCTTCCATTTTGCTTTGTCCTCGAATTTAATAAAGCATCTCTCATTACAAAATCATATACTCTGCATTAAAATCAAGCACTGAGTGATCTTTTTTGGACTTTCATGTAGTTTTTGGTCTGCCATGCTTCAGGACGAATCCTTCTCTGCAAAGATCTGGAGAATTATTTTCAGTAATCTCAGACTTTTGCCCCCCCCACTGTACAGTTAGTGTACATGTGTCACATGGGTCAGGATTACAAGTATAATTATCTTACAGCTATCCAGGGAGAGCACAGAGGGACATCCTATCTGGCAGCTGAGTCAGTTTACTCATGTCCTCGAGGAAGAGGAGGACAACAAACCCAACCCTGTCAGCCAGAGAGTCAAGATGATTATGGTATGGCTGCATTTAAGTGCAACTCCCTACTACACCGTCATACTGAGAGTCCATGGGCCTGTATAAATCCATTTCTCCTTTGCAGTCTCTTGGCCTGGTGATGGTTCACGCTCACAGCCGATGGATTGCTGATCCAGCAACCCTTAACTCCACTCTAGATGAGCCCCAAGTGGGAATGGGTCTATATGCCAGCACACCCAAGAGAATTGAGCCAGAGGTGACCCTGTGGCAGTTCTATCTGTCCAGGTCAGTATCTCAAGGACAAGCTGTTTAGCTTTGAGCTTATGATATTAAAATAGGATCTAACAAAACATTTTCTGATTGCTTAGGATGATCAGCATGGACATTGAGCAGGTCATCACTCTTGGTCTTGCTCTTCTCCTGGCTGTCAAGTACATCTTCTTTGAGCAGGTGGAGACCGAGTCTACGCTGTCTCTTAAAGTCTCCAGTCCCACCTCCGTGCTCACACAGAAACGGTCTGACGACGAGTGCTGCAGAAAGGAGGTCCCCCATCCAAACAAGACAGAGACGGCCACCACTGCGTCCCCTGCTGTCACTAAAGAAGAAATGGGTACATTCAGCAAGCGTTTGCTGATTTGTATAATTAATAATCTAGCATTGTTTTAGCTGGAATGATGGGTTCTGAGAAATGACCATCCTACTTCTTGTAGATTTAGTGATCCGGCCCCTGCCTGTCATGACTGAACCAGCATTGAAAAGCACATTTGTGGTGGGGGAGGAGGAAAGCATAGACAGTCCTACTGTTGTGGAACCTCAACCCAGCATCCCGTCAGATCCCAGACCAGTGGATGCGTGCCTGACCATTCTGAGAAACCCACAGGTGAGGACAGAAGCTAAAAACAATAAAATACCAGGCATTTTATTAGACACACCTTCTTGTTTCTACATTACTTGTCCATTGTGACCTACTTTGTGAGCACATTGTAGTTCTACAATTACAGACTGTGGTTTGTTTCCCTGCATACTTTGTTACCCTTCACTCTGTTCTCTAATGGTCATGACTCCCATATATAAGGCACTATTTGGGTGGTGGATCATTCTCAGCACTGCAGTGACACTGATGTGATGGCGTTGTGTGATTGCTAATGCTACTGCTAATGAGCTTGCCCTTTTGCTTATTCACTTACCCTCAACCGATTAGTGTGTGACGTAAGGACTGACCAGGAACCTCTTCTGACTTCAAGAGGATTCCCTGACTTAAATGTATTGTGTAAGAGGCTCTGTTTGGGCGAATGTTACAAATGTGCACATAAAATTTTTTACTTCCACAGCTGGGCGCTCGATACCTTAGTGATGCAGAGGTTATTATGCTGGTGAATGCCAAGCACATACCAGCCTACAAACTTGAAGCCATGATGGAAACCCCAGAGAGAGGCGTGATGATTCGCAGGAACATGCTTTGCCCCAAACTCCCCAAGACATCTGCCCTTGCCCGGCTTCCCTACAAAGATTACGACTACTCTCAGGTAAGGTAGTAAAGCATGCTCAGCGCTGGATTTGCTATGAAGTCACTTTAGGTAACGCTTTAGGTGATTTGCTTTCTCTCTAGGTATTGGGAACTTGCTGCGAGAACGTCATTGGTTACGTACCCATTCCGGTGGGTGTCGCAGGACCTCTGCTATTGGATGGAAAGCAGCTTCAGGTCCCCATGGCAACAACAGAAGGCTGTCTGGTTGCAAGCACCAATCGTGGTTGCAGAGCCATCGCTGTAAGGCACATAGTCAATAATAAAATTGAATGCCTGCTCAGATACATGCTGAAAGATTGTACTATGGCTGTTTCTCTGAAAGTTGGCTGGTGGAGCCAACAGTAGGGTTCTAGCTGACGGTATGACCCGTGGCCCCGTGGTTCGCCTTCCTACTGCATGCCAGGCTGCTGAGGTCAAAGCCTGGCTGGAGAGCCCTGAAGGCTTCAAATGCATAAAAGCAGCATTTGACCAAACCAGCAGGTAAGCAAAAGAAAAATCATTTTTTATTAAAGGAATACTTCAATATTTAATTCAAACCACTGTACTTTTTTTGTTTATAATGGAATCAATGAAAGGGCAGTGGATACATTTAATCTAAGTTCCAGACTGAAAAATGGGGATGGAAAAATAAGCAAACAGCTTACTCATCCATTATCTTGTGCTTGTTGCCTTTGCCCCCCCCCAAATCCCAGCAACTCTGGGTGCAAGGCCAAGAACAGCCCTAGATGGGGTGCCGATCCATAATAGAACACACACAATCACACACTAAGGGCCACTTTGGAGACACCAATTAAACTAACATGCATGTCTTTGAACTGTGGGAGGAAACCCAGAGTAAACCCACACAGAGAGGACCCAGGTCACTCCACTTTGGGATTGAACCTTCTTGCTGTGAGGCAGCGGTGCTACCCACCTAGCCACCGTGCTGCCCAGTCATGGTATAATGATCGTATACATAACGCACTGTCGACGAAGAAGATGGGTACCTTTTTGAGTCTTGGTCCTCCCAAGGTTTCTTTCTTACAACTTTTAGGGAGTTTTTCCTTTCCACTGCCGCCTTAGGCTTGCTCAGTTTGGGGTTGGCCTTTTAAGATAGCAAAATATTGTAAAGCTGCTTTGAGACAATGCTCCATTGTAAAAAGCACTATTTTAATAAATATGATATTAACTTAATGTTTGCATACAATCATTTAGAACTTGGATTCGTCACTCTTTAGTACACTTTATTCCACTTATTGTGAGCTTTAGCCTTTTACACTGATCTGCTTCCAAAAAAGTGATTTATTGGCTGCTATCCCTTCAAATAAACATTTCTGATTAAGATTCTGCAGACTGCAGAAACATCAACTTGGCACCCAAGCTCCAAGTGTAAGGGAAGGTTACATTAAATACATGCCACTGTAGACTATAGAAGCTGCTTTTTTTTAAAAAATACTGCTGGTTGTATTCTAATTATGGTCATTATACCGTTATTAAAACAATGGTATATCTAATCTAATAGTGGCCTAAGACTTTTGCACAGTACTGTACATCCACATTGTTATTATTTCTGTGTTAGGTTTGCTCGTTTGGAGAAGCTCCTGATTGGCCTTGCTTCACGTAACCTCTATATCCGCTTCCAGTCCAGCACTGGAGACGCCATGGGGATGAACATGCTCTCAAAGGTAAGGCCATGTGACTAAAGTCTTGGCTTATGATATTAAATGACGCATTATTCCTGTTCAGTTGATTTATCAATGTTTTCCTTCTCAGGGCACAGAGCAAGCCCTCACTAGGCTTAAAGAAGAATTCCCAGAACTGCAAGTCTTAGCAGTGAGTGGGAACTACTGCACGGATAAAAAACCAGCTGCTATTAACTGGATTGAGGGCAGGGGCAAGTCTGTGGTGTGTGAGGCCACTATTCCTGCCAGGGTTGTCAGAGAGGTACAGATATTTTAGAGGATGTGTCATTTAGGGGCATTGACTGAGGCAGATTTTATAATGACTACAAATGTCACTTCTCAGGTTTTGAAAACAACTACGGAAGCTCTGGTGGATGTCAACATCAATAAGAACCTGGTCGGCTCCGCCATGGCAGGAAGTATCGGGGGATACAACGCTCACGCCGCCAACATCGTCGCCGCCATTTACATCGCCTGTGGACAGGTACGAGGTGACAGAACTACAGTGAACACAATGCTCGCAAAGATTAGGGAAATATTTCTGGAACACAGTATGTTATTGTGGCAGGACCCTGCTCAGACGGTCGGCAGCGCAAACTGTATCACTCTGATGGAAGCAGCGGGTCCTACAGGAGAGGATCTCTACATCAGCTGCACCATGCCTTCCATCGAGCTGGGTACTGTGGGAGGCGGCACCAACCTGGCACCTCAGCAATCCTGTTTGCAGGTATTGTAAATGTTCATGTTCACATTAAAAAAAAAAAACATTTTTGAAAAGTTTTCCAGATATTCTGGCATTCCGATTCACAAATTTCTTCAATGTTCCCGGTGTTTATCCATAAAATGTACTTTTACTTACCGATCAATTTAACAGGTTTTTGTTTCTACACTAATTTTATATGTTTCACTTAACACAGAGGCACTTCTACTTCCACTTCTAGTTCTACAATTACAGACTGTAGTTTGTTCACACTCTTTATTTGCCCATTTACTCAGTCCCTATTGGTCAGGAACCCCACAGGATGAGTGTATCAGAAACGGCAATACTGCTGGAGTACTTAAACACATCAGTGTTACTGCTGGACTGAAAACGGTTCATAACATGGGTGTAGAAACACAGCGATGAGATTTTATATCTAACAAAATCACTTTATATTTACAGCATTTAGCAGGCGCCCTTATCTAGAGTGACTTGCAACTGATACAGTCTTACAATCCAAGCAGTTGTGGGTTAAGGGCCTTGCTCAAGGACCCAACTGGGGCAGAGATGGGATTTGAACCCTAGACCTTCTGGTCCAGAGTCCCGGTACATTGACCACTAGGCTACCACAGCTGTTGTTGTACCAAAGCTGCTGTAACAAAATACAACAACATTAAGTATCCATAGACAAATATGTTATAAAGCATTAAAGGAGTAACATTTCATTTTCTCACATTTACTCTCTAAGATGTTGGGTGTGCAAGGTGCTAGTGAGAAGTGTCCAGGTGAGAATGCCAGGCAGCTTGCCAGGGTGGTGTGTGCCACCGTGCTGGCAGGAGAGTTGTCGCTTATGTCTGCCCTCGCCGCGGGACACCTGGTCAAGAGTCACATGATCCATAACAGGTTAACAGAAAACACAGTTTCAAAAACACAACTGTTGTCACTGAACCATAACTTCGGACTTTAAAACTTTACTTGATTCTGTATTTGTAGGTCTAAAGTGAATTTACAGGACACACGGGGAAGCTGCACAAAACAAGCATCCTAAGAGCTCGACCATGGAGAAACAGGGAGGAGGGAGCTGGCACGCTTCGCACATTTCTGCCTTTTTCTTGTAAGTCGACTGGACTGCAGAACTACAGAGATTGCCGAGTCGTTTTTGGAGTGCCCTCCATCACGTCAAAGATTAAATAAGATCATACAAGATCACAGTGTACTGTTTGACATTTCACTGATGCTCACAGTGCATCATGACTTTCTATGACACTTTCTAGTTAAAGGAAACAAAACGAGGGCATATTTTTATGGGAGACATAATTACTTAATATGTAAATATTATTTAATAAATTATTTTATTATAAAGTGATTATATTACTGCTGTGTAAACCAGGATCTTCTACTGATAAAGCAGTACTGTCTATTTGCCCAGCTGGTCTGTATACTGCTACAACCCCATCATCCACTACAGAGTCCTGTTCTTTCTGAAAAACATCGGTTTGAGCAGTGGGGAGTATGAATTAGAGGAGAAAAGTATGAGAGCACTAAAGAAAATGGTTATTACGCATAATAGAATATTTTATATAATAGTGAAAAGCACAATCTTGGAACGAAAATACATAAATCTCCGAATTTTTGCATTTGGTAAGTTCTCCCTTTTTGTTCTACTGCCAGCATTCGCTCGAGCTGGCATAGATTTCCTAATATTCTTCTTCAAGTGCCCTCGTGAATGTTCACGTGACCATGGAGAAAAGGCCAGGACAGTCAGCACTAGTTGTCCTTTTTTGTCTTGAATACAGTGACCCTTTCCGAAACACGCGCACATATTGCTATTGTCCACAAAAGCAAATACAAATGACATTAGACTGTACGAAATTTCGAAATACCACACTCACCAGTCTGCTTAGCTTATCTGAAGACTTTCCATTTCTTGGTCAGAAAATGGTCTAATGCTTTGTAGACTCTGTTGACATGAATAATACTGAATTATTGAAAGCTTCTGTGCAAGTCGTCCTTACCAGTCCAAATGCCCTCAGACGTTTGGTTCATACGGTACATGAAAAAACAAGCTAAATTATACCTATAACAAACAAATAAATGGGCAGAACTTGTTAAACAGTGGTTAGCGCTGTCCCATAATTGCTCCAGAGACCTGGTTTGATTCCCGAATCAGCTGGCAACTCTACAGTGTGAGCGTCTTTGTCCGTGTACTCAACAGACTGGCACAGACTGGATTAAGCAGGTATGGAATGTGAGTGAATAAATAATCATATCAAAAAACATTACCAAAACAATTATTTAACAATATCTCACTGGCAGTGAAACACTGGATTGGCCCAATTTTGAGGCCTGGCGGAGCAGGGTTTAATGGTCCTTTGTGACCAATAGACCTTGTGACTCAAAAGCCATTGCATCCTAATGGCAATAAAAGCGTATAATAATTGTCTTTATTTGGCTATAAGGTATTAGTCCTATTGGCATACTGGTTTCAAAGTGGAGAAAAATGACTTTCCCAAGGAAGAAGTGATATACTTGTTTTATAAAACGAATCCTTTTTTCACAAAACTGAATATTAAAGTCAAAGGTGCCCTAACAGAAGTCAAAGAGTTACGGATACCCAAAGTAAAACACTAAGCCCTCCCTCTTTATAAATATCAAGCGCTTCTAGAGCTCCATTCGAGTAAAAATACAAAAAGTATTTGCTCTCGTAGGTACTTAAGTATCAACTGTAAAAGCAACATATTTCATGATGGTTCTAATGTCCTATTATCATTTTCATATACTCTTGCATAATCAACTTTTTTAGGCCAATAGACTTTTGGCACTCCAATCTTTAAACAGACTGTGAGTAACAAGTCCAACAGGTCAAAGACTCAAAACAAAAGTGTGAGGTACTCTCATACTCTGATTGGTGTGCTTGCTTCTCGCTTTATGTTTTATATGCTACATTTGTTTGCACATATGAGCTAAAAACGAATGACAGATTTCAAGTAATGCAGTGGACTAAAAATATAGAAATATAGAAAAAAATATAGAAAAGTCATCCAAAATTGAAAAGTACAGTAAAGATGCACCAAAAACTACGTCAGTAAAATAATAAATTACATTAACTTTGAGTTACCGTTCATCACTGGAGTAATGGGAAAAAAACAACAACAACATAAAAACCTATATTACAAACTTGCTACTTAAAAAAACAAACAAAAAAGCATAGTGGTTCATGGTCATGGAAACTAGTTCTGGGTGCCAATGGTTCGTTCCAAAGAAGAAGGGATTAGGTCAGAACAATCTGGAGGAAGCAATGTGGAAAAAGAGGAAGAGGAAAGAGGAAAAAAAGAGGAAGCGCATGCGCACGAGTTCTCGTGAGGTAACATCAGCAGACACTCACCTCACCAGTGCGCGCAACAGCCAATCAGCTCACTCGGCATCACATCTCACCAGGACAGGGATAGCTCATTGGCTAGGCTTTCTTTAACCTGCAATAAGGATGTGCACTACAGAGCGTGCCTGTGCGAGCGTGCACTTTCCACTATTAAATAGTTACTGTAGTCAGTAACCTAGAGCAAATCCTATTGGTTTTTTCATAGACATATTACGTTTCATTTAAACGATTTATTATATAATTGTAATTATGCTTATTACCCAAATGAGGATGGGTTTTCCTCTTAAGTACAAAGTCTGGTTCCTCTTAAGGTTTCTTAATCTTAGGGAGTGGCATATACATATAAAAATAATATATATATATAAATCTCTCTCACACACACACACACCAATGCCAATTTAGAGTAATCAATTAACCTAAAATGCATGTATTTGGACTGTGGAAGGAAACTGGAGTACCCGGAGTAAGCCCACACAGACACGTGGAGAACATGCAGACTCCACACAGAAAGGACCCAGACCGCTCCACCCTGGGATTGAACCCGGGACCTTCTTGCTGTGAGGCAGGACATCTGTTGGAAAGAGAAGAGAGATGATAGCACTCTATGATAGCAAAATTATAAATGCACTTTTATGGAACGTGGAACTCATAACATGAGATAGTTTTATTGTACTGGCTAACAGGTGATCTATTTGTGTGTGGCTGTATCGGTATGTCATGTGACAATAGATCCATAAAGCTTTATCCAATACCTTGTAAAGTTTAATTATTTATTGGTGTTATATACATGAGTAAAAAACAAGATCTGGACATTTACAAACGAATCTTCAAAACGTTTCAAATCTCAAGGACGCACATAAACCGTCATCATTATATGCATCAACTTGGCTCCCATCGAATAAAAAGCATGTGTAAATTGATTTTAAAGCAGTGATTGTATAATTAGTGCAAATATTAATTCAAACACAAAACGAGGCGATATAATAAGGTAATACAGGAGGCACAGATTTCAACGACGACCATAAAACACATTTCAAGCGAATCTGTAAAATAAAGGTATTGTTATATAGGGATCGTCAAATCCAACCTGATGCTGACTCTGTTTAAGCAGGTTATGTAAACGTACCTGACATGATTTCTCCTTTATCAAAGCATCTCTGCTCCCACGTAACATAATGACATCCACATATAACGTGTATATTTCATTAGGTGAAATGCTTGTGATATAAAAATCCTCATATAGTGTCGTGTCTAATCATAAAAATGGTTCAATTCTGTCAACTGCCAGTATCTGGCAACCCAATTAATCAAAGTCGATCTTCACTGGATAATACAAGAAAAACACAAGTTTGTTTTTTTTTTTTTTGCAATTTGAACTTCCTTAGCTTCTCCACCACTTACAGACAGTGTGGAGGTAAAAACAGTAAGGCCATAACACCTGGCTCCTAACTGAGAAGGCTTGCCATTCAAGGCATTCAAGTGTATAGTGTTTATTCTCACAACCTCAGCGCACCCATGTGCAAGTAAATACACGATATTGACACAAGTAAACATGACAGTTGTTGTTCAAAACAGATTAGAAACAGATAAAACCAAAGCTGTGTGTGTAATGACTTTCAATCAAATCCCTGTGTTCCTCCAGAAGGTTCCAGGGTAACACGTTCACTCAGGTTTACTTGAAGACGTGCTTTAACATTTTCTTCTTGCTGAAGATTTCTGGGAAATGTAGTTCTTTGAAGCTTCTTGAGCAATTCATCTCACTCTGGGGTTCGGAAAGGATGCTTTGAAGATCAGTAAGGCCTCTGATGGATTTGTTTAAGCGAGCATGGCAGGCACCACATTGGATACAACCTAAAAGTAAACGGAAGTTTTGTTACCATGCAGAAGTACTTTAGCCTCAATTAACCTCCGTACTTCGACTTCGTTACTTGGTATTATTCTTAAAATGATCAGCTCTAGCTTCTGTCTGTTTGAATCACCAGACACCCTGCTGATCTACAGGAAGAGTTCATCCTGGAAGCCAGGTTAACTGGTAACGGATATCTGGCCACACGTACGTAGACTTCCATTCTACTGAGTAACCACTATTACTTTTGTCACATACTATTAAAAAAGTTTGTCATTACATTGCATTTCTAGATGCCTCTAGATATTTCTAGAGGCATGAACTGACTTTTAACTAGAATTAAGACTGAGCAGGGTTTGGCCTAATGATTTAACATTTTGGTAACACGATCTAGTGTCCTGCACCGTATCTGATTTTCTGTCAGGGAAACTTGATGTTGATGAAGAGGAAGCTGTAAACACTGACAAAAAAATCCTTACCTATTTCAAAAGAGGATCGGATTGTCACTGGTCTTATCTTGCACATACAACGTGAAGCGCTTTAAGAACTTTGGATATTCCCGTTTGGCAACTGCTCGTAAGACCGACGCTGGCGCCCATCCTCCTGGATTCACTGCAAGTTCAGGAACGTGTTAATATAGTAGTATGGTCATTTTGGATGATCTGTACAGGATGTCCCAGAAGTCCAGCATCATCTTGCTCAATATTTCCATTCTTACACAAAGTGTAGTCAGTAAACAAACCCTCGTTAATGACGCACGAGTAATGATGTTACAGATCTCAGTAATGCATCGTATTTGGACTGACACTGATGATTGACCAGAAGGTTCAGGGTTCGAGGAATGTCAAACTGCCATTGCTGTAAATGTAGGGTGAGGGTTAGGACACTTTCATTATGAAGTAGCCACCAAAAAAATCTAGTGGCATACGATTCTGGCCTTTAATGTTTGGTTTTTATAACGCCGCTAAGTAGTATAGGTGTTATATATGGCATACTCTGTGCTTTCAGTTCCAGTGTCTTTTTCTTTATGTGTCCATTTGTGTTTTATATTTTCGCTTTAATTTTTATTCTTGCCATGATATTTAGAATTGTTCTTGTGTCTTCTTGGTTGAGGCTATCTTTGATGGTGTCAGGAATTTGTAGTTGCTGTCTCTCTCTGGTGTATTTGGGGCATTCGTTTAGGATGCGTTTTATTGTCAGCCGTGTTTGACATCTTTGGCATGTTGGTGCGGAGTTTTGTGTGGCCAGTTCTGCATCTTGTGAATATTACTTGGTCCATTCGTCTTCCTTGGTTTGCTGCTTATATTTGGACGCATCTCGTGTAGTTTGTCTGCAAACTATTGTCTGCGTGTCCCACATGATTTGCCATTTTTCCTTGATGTATTTATTTATCTGGCCTTTAAT
The DNA here is from genome assembly GCA_034779995.1 of Parotocinclus haroldoi. Classification (NCBI taxonomy): domain Eukaryota; kingdom Metazoa; phylum Chordata; class Actinopteri; order Siluriformes; family Loricariidae; genus Parotocinclus; species Parotocinclus haroldoi. The sequence continues at coordinate 14,762 of JAUZST010094959.1, forward strand.
AAGCAATGCTTAAGGAAATCCCTTACACCGATGCTGTAGTAGGCAAACACAGCAGCTTTCATTTCTCCCTCTACATTCGTGAGTTTTTTTTTCCCCCCAAGTACACAGAAGTCCATTTGACATGTTCTCAAAAAAGGTAGTGGTCCATGATGCTGGACTTTCACAGGGCCACGCTGTACATTGGGCTGCAGCACCAGTTAGGATACTCACCATTGGCCACATAAGTTATTTTACAAAAGATATTGTCTCTGCTGATCTCTTTGTCTCCCTCTGGTGGACTGACCAGCGTCTGACATATCATGGCCACATTGATTTTGGCACGGATACACCTGCTGTTGGGCTGGGAAAATGAAAAGCGAATTTTTCAGACCATCATGTTCACATCAGATGTACATCACAGTACATTATAGCTATATTTTATTAGGTACACTTTCCTGTTTCTATACTCATTGTTCCTCACTGCACCAGTCCCAATTACCACAAATACGTCATTCTTTAATGGTCAGGACCACCACAGGATCACCACAGATCAGGTACTGTTTGGGTGGTGATACCATTCTCAGTGATACCGATATGCTGGTGGTGCGTTAGTGTGTGTTGTGCTGGTACGAGTGGATCAGGCGCAGCAGTGCTGCTGGAGGTAAAAAACCCGATTCACTTGCTGTGCATGCTATCAGACACATCTACCATACTGCTCCACCTTGTAGATGTAAAGTCAAAAAGAGCAGCTCATCTGTTACTGCACGGTTTTTGTTAGTCATCCATTAATGCGTCATAGGCGTTGATGCTGGTGCCTGGACGTTTTAGGCTGGTGAACTATTCTCAGGGGTTTCAAAACTCCAGCAGCACTGCTGTGTTATATCCAATTCTTCCAGCACAACACACTAACACACCATTACCATATCAAAATATATTGTATATACATTGTATATATCTCAAAATTAATCATGCTAAAACATTTCGAAAATGTCTCAAACAGAATAAATGGACAGCTGTACACATGTTTGGGGCACTGCACCACTATTATAAGCTGCCATTCAGTATAAACTATGCTATGTATAATTCTGAGTCTGTAGTTGTTTATTCATCCGATGAAAATCTGCTATAGTCATAATAACGGAGAGCTCAGTGCTCTCTCTACACATAACTAAAAATGTCACGCGGTTGTGACTGCATAAGAATTCTTTGACACTGACTGATCGTCTAGAAAAGACTAACAATTCTAAATTCACACGTGCCCCAGACAATGCAGCAGAGAAAGCAGTTACATTCCAACACACAGTGTATTACAGATTACCAGGATCAGGGAAATATGATGCAGGACTCATTTTGGTTTCGGATTCTGAATTGTGTTTGAGCTCTTCGAATTAACATTTCGCATCATTTAATAATAGAATAAAACAGAATATAAGAGTTCGAAATCTGGTGACGCTTCAAAACTGGATCTAACGTTGTATGCATGAACAATGGGTGTGGCTAAGGGAAAGGAGGCAGGTCGAGCGGGGGAATATGCAATCGCAACCTTTACCTGTCCAGTGTTGAACCTAGGCACATTAATCCATATTCCCTGGTGACCCTGACTAACAAAATTATGGTTAAAACATGTACACTCGCTTTATTAGGTACACATTGTCTGTTGCCTACAGAACTACCTTCATTGTTTGTGAGAGCTTCTGAAATACTCCGGAAAGCCTGTCTAGCACTAACAACCATGCCATTATCAAAATTCTCCGTCTTCCCCATTGTTATGATCAGTTAAAAATTCAGACCTTCATCTTTAAACAAGTGTACATGACTAAATGTATTGAATTGCTGCCATGTGATTGGCTATTTAGATATACGTAAATAAATAATAAAGTGGCTATATAGATCTTTTTTTTCACACACACATGCCACTTTATTGAGTGTACCTGTTCTTATATTTATATATTTATATATATATATATATATATATATATAATTTGCTGAAATTAGGGAAAGATTTAATTTGGGAGTATCCCCTAATTTTTGTGAGCAGTGTTTTCTTAAACAAATCAATACAGTACTGACCAGCTTAAAATTAAGACAGCTTCAGTTACACAGGGTCAGTAAATGCGTCTTGCTTAATAAGCTCCCACTGATATCAAAACAAATGGAGGTGTGACCAGGTATTTTGTTCTGGCAGTTTAAATCAGAATCGGTGCCTCATTACAATACACCACACCCAGTGGTTTGCTCTTAGGGAGTGGAACTTGAACAGTTTCACACGTTATGAATGAAATGAGACTGCTCCCTTTTTCATATCAATCATATGCTGTCTATTCTAAGCTTTTAGTGACTTTAAAACAGTGCAAAACAGGAACAGGATTTTCCCTTCGGTTAGCTACAAACGAGAAACACAGAAAGTACCAAAAAAACAAAAAATCCTTACGGGGTATCTGTCATGATCCACAGAGAAGTTGCACACCAGCCATGTATCGGGCTCGTTCTCATTGGTGGAGAGGACTTTACGGATGACTGACAGATAAAGGATGTCTCGCTGTGACGCAGGCCACACCCTCTACAATACAATGAGGAGCAAGACCTTGTTTAAACACACCCGATCTGACAGACAATGGCGTTATATGTCAAGATGCTATAAATATTGTTAAATAGGACGGTTTATCTCGACCGTACCTTATGAGTCTGATAAATTATTGCAGCCTTGTCTGATAACTTCTCTACCACGTTGAAGTTTTCAACGGTTGCTTCAAACGGAGAGGAAACTCGTCAGGAAGAGCAGGGTCTGGTAATGACATTTCGATTACACATGCAAGGTACTTACTCTCCCAGTCATTCCGGTAAGCGGTGTCCCAAAAGTAATGACAGATTTCGTGACCCGTCACCCCTTTAACAGTATGGGTGGCTTTGAGAGGGTCCAGTACAACTCCGTTCTCCTCGACCTCTCTTCTGTACACCTGTATAAATACAACAGGCAATGTTAAAGACTTAATACATTATGAATTTACATAATAATTAAAAATCACTACATGCTGTATAGGCACATATCAAAGGCACACCTGCAGATTGGGCATCCAGTACTGTGCAAAAAGTATACAATTTAATAAAGAGCTAATGCAGATTTGCTGCTTTAGCACTGGTATAACGCTACGGAATTGCGTAACTGCAATTTCTGTGACTGTTAATGATTTTAAGCCAAAACGTCAAACTTTCGTTTCACACAGCTGTATGGCTAAGGAAAATTGCAATGTTGTGTGTTTAAATGTATATACTAAATATTTTCGTACCGCACAAAAATGAATGGGAGAGTTGAATTTGTTGTATCCCCTTATTTCTGCGAGCAGTATATTTTATTGCAGATGTTTTATTCGTACTGCTCATCGTGTAAGGTATCCGATTAGGAAAGGCGCTTACATGTGTTATTTTTACTATTATTACAAATAAAATCAAAATATGCATAATATGCAACTTTAAAAATGCATATAAATGTGTGTTGCCGGCCTGAAATGCAGGAATGGATGTTTATTAACAAATGAAATGAAACTGTGAATGAAATAAAAGTAATAAATAAATAAATGTGTATGTTTTTATATGCATCTTCCATAATGTCTGCAACTTTTTTCCAATTTTATATATATATATATATCCCACAACACAGCAGAACATGGTGGCTTCATCGGCACGGCAAGGGTTACCCTTCTACAATCTGAAGAAGCTTAATCCGAATATTTCTGGAAGTAATTTCTGGTAATAGTGAAGAAACCACTTTTTTTGGGAGATCCCACTAAATACTGCCTCTTTTTTAAATAGACAGAGAAAGAATTATATATGGTAATTCTAACATAGCGAAACAACAAATCTAACGGTGATTTTTTTTTGCACTGTATAGGAGTACAGGATAATACCATTTGAATAATTGGGAATGTTTACAGTGAGCAAACAGAAATCAAACAGGCTCTTTAACTAAGTCCACATACAGGGACTGTATTCAAAACACCAAAATGGCCAACAACAGGAGTTCATGTAAATAAAATAAAACCTAAAACAAGATATAGTCGAATCCGGTCACATCGTTTTGGTCCTAATAATCGGCTGGTCCGATTAATCGAACATGCCTTATGTTACAAGATGGGACGTGCTATAATTTATGCAACATATTAAATGTTTATTAAACCTTTATTGTGGGATTTACATGAATAGCAAACGTGACTAAACAAGAACTACTGCTGCTTATGAACTTTGTTCATTAAAAAATAAATTTGCAACCAAGTTTTTCGAAACGATCTACAACACAATGTATAGATACTCAGCA